>JAJOOE010016740.1:0-42832 GCA_036250405.1 Solanum raphanifolium
ATATATAAGTTTTTGTAAGATTTTATTGTAATTTTTGTGATTTAAGTGGTAATATCTGTGAAGTCGTTAATATATATGAATATGTGTCTCTCTCTATATATACTAAGTATTACTCCCTCCGTTTCAAAAAGAATGATCTGGTTTGACTTGGCACGGAGTTTAAGAAATTAAAGAAGACTTTTGAATCTTGTAGTCCTAAATTAAAGTTATGTCAAATGTACAAAATTGCCCTTAATCTTGTGGTCTTAAACATGCCACGTGAAAACTAAAAAATAAAATGTTACCAAAAAAGAAAAGAGGTCATTCTTTTTGAAACTGACTAAAAAGAAAAGGAGGTCATTCTTTGTGAAACGGAGGGAGTATATTTATAAGAAGTGAAATGTCACTAAAAACTTTTCTCAATTTTTTTGACATTTTTCTACATTTATTAGAAAACGTAAAAAAATAAAATCACACCCGTTTCCTTAGATTTGCAAGAAACAAGTCATTTATTGCTCATTATTGCTACCTATTATTTTGTCATTATTACTTTTCTATCTCTAACATCCCCTTAATTTTCTCTCAATTTTCTATTTTAATTATTTTTAATTGATAGTTATAATTACCTTAATTGTTACGTCCCGAGCCTACACCTTGGGCGGGATTGACACTCGAGAACCATTGCTGGCCCCAAGCGAACCCTTGGCCTGACTTACTTACTCAGCAGAAGACTTAACTCATGAAAAAGAATACTTTTAAAAGTAAATTGAACTGCTTAATAAATACTTAGAATGTATTAAAGTAACATTCACTGGCCAAAGTGACAACTCAAGTCTCAACCATTAAAAAAGGAAATAGAAGACTCAATAACTAACATTTGACTGTCTATGAAGCCTCTAAAACAGCTGAGATAGACATCGGGACAAGACCCACGACATCCTAATGAACTAACTAATACTGAAAGCAATAAAAGGGATCCTCCGGAAAGCAAGGAGGCTCACCACAAAACTATGAATGCTCAACTGGATCAACGAAGTGCTGGATGCTGATCCTGTATCTGCATCATAAAAAGATGCAGGCCAAATGGAATCAGTGCATTGAATGTACGAGCATGCGAGGGGAATACTAAAACAAGACATAAGCTCGAAAGGTACTGAAGGAACAAACCTGGTCTCAACTGAACTGAACTCATTTCAATATAAAGCAATAATGTAAATGCAATATAAAGAAATGCTTTTAAAACATGGATATCAACTCTGTGTATTTAGAAATACAATAATACTCTGTATGTATGCAAAGATACAATATAATCTCTGAATGTATATAAAAATACAAAATACTGCTAAGGGAGTTTCTCTAATCGACAACCATCACGTAAGAACTATTGTGATGATACAACATTTTACCTCACGCTGCTAGGTCCGTCCTATATGTTGTCGAGGGTATAAAACCTGACTACTAAGTAGATCCACTAGTCTATGCTAAAAGCACTAAGAAATCATCTAAAAAGTATGACCCTTTTCTACCCATGGTGGCTACATGGTTTATGAGGGCTGAGAGTTGTCTGAACTCTCTCTCATATCGGTGCTCAATACTATTCCCAAAATATGATACTATCTCTTATGTTTAAAAGCATACTTCTTTCTGTGGTTTGAGATAATTGCTCAAAATTTAGCTCAAAGGCTATCTTAGAAATCAAAGTTTCCTCTCTTGCTTAATTGTGAAAGCTTTTACTCTTTAACTGAAAAAAACTAGCTCAAAGGCTCTTTTGGAAATCAAGATTTCCTTTTTTGTTTAAATGTGAAAACATTTTACTCTTTGGGAATACATAGTCCCGATATACTCTTTGAAGAAATGAACTTCAATCTTTACTATTTACTCAACTCAAAACTCAAGTCTTTAAACAAAGTTAAAACGTTTGTAAAAGACTTTTGGAAAACTCTATGAACTTCTCTTGACTTGACTCTTAACTTCTCTTGACTTGAATTTTAACTTTCCTTGAATTTAATTATGGATTCAAGGCTCATGATATGATGTTATGGATGATTTCATGTTTCTTACACGTACCTTGGAGTGTAGGAATCAACTAGGAAACATAGGTACGTTTCAAGGGAACTAGTACGGAAAGAAGTGGGAAGAAGTAGAAGACCTGGAGTCCCTGTCGCTCTTAGTGGCGCAGTGCGCCAGACCCAAAACTTCAGAACTGAAGTTGGGTCGCTCTGGCTGGCGCGGCACCCAGGGGTCAAACTTCATAACACTTTGTGGGCCGCACTGGCTGGCGCGGCGCTCCACCCCTTTCCCTAGCTGTTTGACGATTTTTCTTGCTCGTATTTCAACTCTAAACCCTCTAAACTCAATTGGATCTTTCCCCAAACACTTAGATTTGACTAAATAATCAAAATATGCAAGAATATACTCAAAATGACACCTAATTTCATGAATCAAAATCAAGAACTCCTCAACAACTCTAACAACCCAATAGAAACTTCAAACAAATCCATCAAGAACTCAATTTCTAAACCTTCAATAATCTAAATTCGCTGAAATAAATCATGATTGGCGCGTGGGTGAACTAACCCAATGCTATGTGATCTCACATACCTCGTCGGGATCACCCCTTGATGAAATCCTCAAGCAAAACTTCAAGAACTTGGCGATTCCTTGCTTTTTCTCCTCTTCTTTGCTCTTCTCTTAAAACCCTAACTTATTTTTCAAAAGCGTAAACTGAACCAATTCATTTTAGACCCCAACTTAATTACAAAAAATGAAATTAGTTAATTAGGTGGTGAAAAGACCATAATGCCCTTCCAAAATCCGGTTTTGACTTTCCTTATCGAGACATCCCAACTTCAAATGGGCATATCTCCCTCATATGAACTTGAAACTGAGCAAAAAATCGATGGCGTTGGAAATATAATTCAAAGATCTTTCTTACGATACTTTCTAGCATACCTAATTCATCATGATATAGAAGTTATGGTCGTTTGAAGTTTACCCAAAACTCATACTTAACTTAATTTTGTCAAATTTCCAGATTTTTCAGTTTTTCCAAAAATGACTCTTTCTAATTCTAGCTCTTTCTAGTTGCGGAGTGTTATAATATCTCTCCCTTGGAACATTCGTCTTCGAATGAGATCAATCTTGGCAGGCTAAGGGCGTAACATCTAACATTCAGTTCAAACACCCAACAAGCAAAAAAGCAAATATAACATGCCAACTTAAAATAAAAGCCAAGAAAAGGATTAGTACCTTAATTTGGAACTTCTCTGGATTCAAAGAGATGTGGGTATCTCTTCTTCATATCCTCCTCAGCTTCCCAAGTGGCTTCCTCAACAAACTGATTCCTCCAAAAAACTTTGACTGATGCTACCTCTTTTGTTCTCAACTTGCGAACTTGGCGGTCTAGGATCTGCACATGAATCTCCTCATAAGATAAGCTATCCTTGATACCAATATCTTCAGTTGGTATGATAAGTAATGGATCGCCCATGCACTTTTTCAACATGGAGATGTGAAATACCGGATGAACCATTGCTAACTCTTGTGGTAGCTCTAACTCATAAGCTACATTTCTAATCCTCTTGGATATTTTGTAAGGACCAATATACTAGGGACTAAGCTTCCCCTTCCTACCAAATCTCATAACACCCTTCATAGGTGAAACTTTCAAGTATACTCAATCATCTACTTCAAACTCTAACTACCTTCTCCTAACATTGGTGTAGGATTTCTGACAACTCTGCGCTGTTTTCAACCGTTCTTGAATAACTTTCACCATCTCCATAGATTGATGAACTAAGTTTGGTCCTATCAACCCAGCTTCACCAACTTCAAACCATCCAATATGAGATCAACATCTTCGCCCATAAATAACTTTATAAGGATTCATCAAGATGCTAGAGTGGTAACTATTGTTGTAAGCAAACTCAATGAGAGGCAGGTGATCATCCCAATTACCCTTGAAATCAATCACACAGGCCCTCAAAATATCTTCTAAAGTCTGAATAGTGCGCTTTGCTTGACTATCTGTCTAAGGATGAAAAACAGTACTCAAGTTCACATTTAAACCCAAACCTTTCTGAAAAGATTTCTAGAACTGTGCAGTAAATTGTGCTCCTGTGTCTAAAATAATCGATACCGGAACTCCATGAAGTCTGACTACCTATTGAATATACAACTTTGCATAATCCTCTGCTGAATGGGTAGTCTTTACCGGCAAAAAGTGGGTTGATTTTGTCATTCTATCAATAATCACCCAAATAGAATCATGTTGCCTACGATACCCTAGTAAACCTGTGATGAAGTCCATATTGATCATCTCCCACTTCTATTCCGGAAGTTCTATATTTTGAGTCATACCACCGGACCTTCTTTGATGCTCTACCTTAACTTGTTGGTAATTCAGACACTTAACTACAAACTATGCAATGCCCTTCTTCATACTACTCCACTAATAAACTTCTTTCAAGTCATGATAAATCTTTGTGGAACCCGGATGAATAGAATATCTAGAGCTATGAGCTTCCTCCATGATCCTCTCTTAAAATTCATCCACCCTTGGCACGCACAATCTACCTTGATACCGCAATACGCCATCTCCCCCTTGTTCAAAAGTCAATACTTTTTGCTTATGAACATTTCCCTTTAATTCAAGCAAAATAGGATCTTGGTCTTGCTTTTCTTTCACCTTTGACACTAATGATGATTCAGCCACATTCATCACCACTACTCCTCCTTCTGTGGAATCTATGAGACGAACTCCCAATCGTGCAAGCCTATGCACATCTCTTGCTAGCTCTTTCTTATCTTCCTCAAAATGGGCGGTACTACCTATAGACAACCTGCTCAAGGCATCAACAACAACATTAGCCTTACCTGGGTGATATAGAATACTCATGTCATAATCCCTGAGTAACTCTAACCACCTCGCTCTTTCTGACTAAACACATACTGAAGACTCTTGTGATCCGTGAACACATCCACATGAATACCATAGAGATAATGGTGCCATATCTTTAAAGAAAATACTAAGGCAGCCAATTCTACATCATAAACCATCAACCTTGATATATCCATGTCCCCAATTAGCATGGCTGCCTTGCCCTCTTTACTTGACAGACGGGACAACCCAGCAATATGCAGACTCATCTTGCTTCTCATATTCGCAACCATCTCCGGAGCATACCGGGAAAGTTGGGTGAACTTCAATTTGTACTCATGAACATTTAGTGAGTCTTGCTTAAGGGTAAGAAATTCCCGTACCTTGTCTTCTCTTATTTCCCGGGGAAAGAAACTCCCCAAGAAAGCACTCTCGAACACAACCCAACTCAAAACCGGTGCATCCTCAGCCCTACTCTTCTTCCACTGGTCAAACCAAGTCCTAGCAACGTTCCCCAATTGATATACAACTAGTTCCACTCGCTCATCATCGACAACATGCATAGCTTCAAATACCTTTTGCAGTTCCTCAATAAAATTCTTTGGATCCTCAGTAGTACTTGAACTAGTGAAACTTGGAGGATTCATTCTCAAGAACTCACGGATTCTCAAAGTATCAACCACTTTCTGTCTATTCCCTCTCTGTTGCCCAGCTTGGTTGGTCAGAACTTGGCTTAACATTTGAATCGCTTCCCTGAACTCAGCATTGTTGACCTCTCCTTGGAGTTGCACTTCTGGTGCATTAAGTACCTCTTGCTCCTCAACATTCCTCCTAGCAGGACGACTTCAGACAATTCTTCGTGGAGGCATGATCAACTGAAAACATGTGCAAACACGAATTAGAAGAAACTTTTTAGAGATCAAACTCTAACGCACGAAATGAGTGTGAAAGAGGTGAGATAATTTCCTAAGAGTTGCAGCCTCCTAATTATAGATGTGACATGCTTCACACCGATAACTAGGACTCTACAGACACGACTTCATAGACTCCCTAGGACTCCTGTACTTTGTGCTCTGATACCAAGTTTGTCATGCCCCGAGCCTAAACCCTGGGCGGGACTGGCATTCGAGAACCATTGCCGGCCCCAAGTGAACTTTTGGCCTGGCTTACTTACTCAGCGGAAGACTTAAAATAAGAAATAATCTCAAATAAGGAACTTATGAATTAAACTTAGAATGTCTTTAAGGAAACATTCAAACTAGCTAGCCAAAATGGCTGCTCAAGTCTCATAGCATCTGAAATACAAGACTAAAGAACTATAACTACTAGTCTATGAAGCCTCTAAAACAAAGAGGGATGTCGGGACAAGATCCCCGATCATCCTAACAACTAAAGTACTAAATCAAAATAAGGGATCCTCTGGATAACAATGAGACTCATCAACTGCCTCTGAGTACTCAACTGGATCAACGAGGCGCTAGATGTTGATTTTGGTTACCTGTGTCTGCAACATAAAATGATGCATGCCAAATGGCATCAGTATATTGAATGTACGAGTATGCGAGGGGAAAATTAAAACATGACCTAAGCTTGAAAAGAATCTGAAAGGAACACTTACCTTGGCTTTACTCAATTCATGAATACTCAATTCAAATGCAAAGTAAAAATAACAATAAGGGTGCAGTTTATACAAAGCATTTAAAACAGTGGGTAGCAACTCAATTTGTTAAAGATATGCAATAACAACTCAGTTTACATATAAAGTAATAAAATATTGTGGGAGTTTCTCTAACTGACAACCATCACTATGAGCCTAAGTGATGATATAACGTCTACGCTGCCAGAACTGTCCTATACTTTGTCGTCGTATAGAACGCCTCAACTTAGTGGATCCACTAGTCTATGCTAAAAAGTACTAAGGAATCATCTAAAAACTATGATCTTTTATACCCATGATGACTACATGTTTTATGGAGACTTGAGCTATTATGAACTCGCGACCCCATATTGGTGCTCAATACTACTCCCAAAATATAATCAACTCATATGTTTTAAAAACAAACTCTTTGTGTGATTTGAGATAATTACTCAAAAAACTAGCTCAAAGGCTCTCTTGGAAATCGATGTTTCCTCTCTTGTTCAAATGTGAAAACATTTACTCTTTGGGAATACTTAGTTTCCCAATACTCTTTTTGAAGAAATGAACTTCATTTGTTACTCTTATTTAACTGAAAACTCAAGTCTTAAAAAAAGTTTAAATCATTTGTAAAAGACTTTTGAAAGACTCTATAAACTTCTCTTGACTTGTCTCTAAACTTTCCTTGAATTTGAATGTATGGATTCAAGGATTGTGATTTGTGATAGGAAAGGTCTCCTGATGTTTAGGAGTGTTTTTAGATAGTTAAACATGAGAAACGATCAAGAAATCACTATCTGGAGGCAAGTCCACGACGCGGAGATGCATTTAAATATTTGGTCGCGAAATAAATTTTGAGGCAGAACGGTCCATGACCGCTCCGCGTCGCAAGGAAGAATTTTCCCATCCTGAGGAACAGGTCTGCGACGCGGACCTAGCACCTTGATTCACCCGACTTTTTTCCTTCTTCGTTTTCCAACCCCAATTCGCCTAGACTCGGTTCTTTTTTCCAAATTCTTTTTAGATTCAGATACCCAGTAAATGTACCTAAGAACCTAACTCAAAAGAACTCTATAATTCGACACAATAATCTCAAAAACTCATCAATCTCAGCCCAATTCAAGAACGAAAACTAATTCAAGAACACAAATAAAGAACATCAAAATTTCAACCTTTTAGGACGAATTCACGCTGAAATAAACATGTTTGGCACGTGGGTGAATGAACCCAACGTTAAGAAAGTCTCACATACCTCGTAGGATTGAATCCTTGGCGAAATCCACAACCAAACTCGCAAGAACTTGACGAATCTTGAACTTTTCTTCTCCTTTCCTCCTCTTTTCTCTTCTCTCAAAGCCCTAGCGTAATTCTCAATAGCGTAAACTGAACTAACTCAGTTTAGACCCCAAATAATTTACTAAAAACGGATTTAATTAGTTGGGTGATGAAAAGACCAAAATACCCCTTTAAAATCCAATTTTGACTTTCCTTATCTAGACAACTCGACTTCAAATGGGCATATCTCCCTCATACGAACTCGAAATCGTGCAAAATTGGCGGCGTTGGAAAGATAATTCAAATATATTTCCTATGGTATCTTGTAGCACACCTAACTCATTCTGAGCTAGGAGTTATGGTCATTTGAAATTGACCCAAAACTCATACTTAACTTAATTTTGTCAAATTTCCAGATTTTCATTCTTTCCAAAAATGACTCTTTCTAATTCTAGCTCTTTCAAGTTGCTGGGTGTTACAATTCCACAATAACTTTTCAAGTGAAATGAAAATACAAGCAAAAGCATAAGAAATTCAAAATATTGCTATGTAAACATAGATCTAAAACTTTAAGAATGGATCAACACCTCCAGTTTCCCAAATTGTCATCAGTTTTGTCTATCTCTTTACCAACTTGATAATAGTTTCCCAAATCAACCCCATAAACCCATAGACAAGTCAAAATTTTCACGATGGATGGGGTTGATTATATTAGGGTCATATACTGCAATTCTCAAAATAATTAAGAAACATTTCTCTAACATAATGATCTTACTCTTCAATGCCTGACCACGCAATTTCAAGTTCGGAATTGAAGTCTCGATGTAATTGATAAAATTCTCTAAATAATTAGGATATGGAATCACTCCATGATTGAAAAAAGTAATGGTAGATAGACTTCAAGATAGCTACATCCAGATAATAATCATAGTTATCTTCTTTTGTCAACTTAATTTCCAAAGTTTCTCCTTGTATAATATTGGAAAATGTAGACTTACCGATGGGTTTCAATTCATAAAATTCATGCATGGGAGACTTTC
This sequence comes from Solanum raphanifolium, assembly GCA_036250405.1. Classification (NCBI taxonomy): domain Eukaryota; kingdom Viridiplantae; phylum Streptophyta; class Magnoliopsida; order Solanales; family Solanaceae; genus Solanum; species Solanum raphanifolium. Next base: position 8,810 of record JAJOOE010016740.1, read on the forward strand.
TTTTTTCTCCAATTTTTGGACATACACACTTCATTTCATACAGATCAAATGCTGAGAGTTTTCCTTTTTCTGTTGCTTTTTCTGTTGCTTTTTAGTTCTTTATTTCGTCTACAACTTTATCTTTTGTAGATTCAGAGATGATTGATTCTTCATTTTGTATATTGTTGTTGAAGTGATCATGTGGAGGAGAGGAGATAAGTGACCAAACTTCAGATTCTTGATTTTGTTCTGAAGGTAGCATTTCAGACATGACGATTCTTTGTGAAAATGCTGATAAGAATGAGGAAATAGTTCTTTTTGATGATATATTTAAATCCTATTCACTTGACTAAAATAAATAAAATATTAATTGTATTAAATCTCACTTCAAATTTTCATGTCATAGAAGTCATATTTCTTTATAGAACTCTATCTATATATTTACACTAGATTATTTGGTTAGTTAGACATTAAATGACTCTCGAATATAAGCGTTGTTCGTGTTTGCGTGTGATTCAGAGACTGCAATCCCCTGTTCACTACTCCGCAATAGGTAATACTCGCCCTCTTACTTTTCTCTGTTTTGTCTCAAGTCAATGGAATGATGTAGCTACAAAATTCAGAGATCTATTAGTAGAAAAGGGACCATTTAGAATGATTGAAATAAATTTTCCATAAGATAAATACTTACGACATTTTTCTACAACACACTATATTCAAAAATTGGTAAACGGAGAAAAGCATGAAAGAAAATGATTAATTTACTCTAAAGATTTGGATAAATTTTTTGTTTTTGTTGTAAATTATTTAGCACAACTTCTATTATTTGTAATAGTAAACTAGCTAGTGCAGGTAGTAATGATTCGAGAAATCTTAGTGTTAAGCTCAAAGTCCATGAAGTAAAGAATGAATATATTATTAATAATATGAGCTCGTGTATTGATTTAGAAATGAGTTTTCATGAAAAATAATTGATAAAATTGTGCAGGAACAGATTTATAGAGATAAAGTGCAGTGGAAAAATGTATTGTCAAGAATTATTGACGTGATCCAAACTCTTTGGAAAAATAATTTAGCATGTAGGGGAACAAATGAAAAGATATATCAAGAAAGTAACGCTAATTTTTAAAGTCTAATTGAAATGATTAATTAATTTGATCCATCTCTGCAAGAACATATTTGAAGAATAAGCATGAAGAAATTCATAGTCATTACCTTGGACATAATATACAAATGAATTATTAAACTTATTGGCAAGTGATCTAAAATTATTAAAGAGATTAAAGAAACAAAATACTTCTCAAAATATTAGGGCCTCTCTTTAAGGTTTGGCTTTAGGCCCTCGATCTTGTTGAGTCGGCTCTGGAAAGGTCCATGTACCTAATGAAGAAGAGGAATTACAAAACAACGGCATAGGACTTTCACTAGAAGGAGGAGAGGAAGAGACTAGCCCCTACTTCTCTCTCACAAATTATGACAATACAGTTACCTAGTAATACCCTAATCCTGGACCTCCATGCCTTCTTATCTAAAGTCATTTCTTCAATTAGATGAAGTTTTGTTATGCCATATTTAGTCACCTCCAGTTCTTCTTAAATAAAAATATAGAAATACTTTGACCAAGAGATAAATATTATATATAATATACAAAAATTTGGATCATGAATGATTGAAAATATTAAACACAAAGTAGATATCGTATAAAATAATGGAGCAAATTATCTATTGTTTAAAATTGAGGGTGGTTTAATTTTGAAAAATAAAGTTTGGAGAAACACATAAACACTCAAAAGTTACTTATAGAAGTTCGGAAATGTCACGATTCGAAATTGGGCCATGATGACAGCTACTATAACTCTACGAGTAGGCAAACCTAAACCCGACACAAGATGTAGAAGAAATAACTTAAGTAAAAAAAATAAGGATATGCGGAAGTGAAAATAGAATACAAGAGAAAGTGTCATATCATAAATATGTAATGCGATACAAAATATACAAAAGAGGCTCAAAAGTGATCAAGGATACAAACTAACACAAGAGCCAGTCCCCGTACCTGGTGTCAAATATACAAGAGCTACTAAGTACAGAAAAATCATATACACAAGAGAACTGACTAATCCAATGTACAAATCTTGAGAAAGTCTTTCATTTGTCTATCATTATAGACAAATGCCCGCAAGAACTCTGGTTAAGTGCCCTCCACCGCAACCGACATAACATAAAGAAAGAAGGAACCGGTCCCCATGGTCGCCTTCGCATTTCTCATCGAACAAATACAGGAAAAGAATCATAATGAAAACGCTCCTAACCCAACCCCTTCCTTCGTAGAGCCCGTGTATTGTAAGTGATCGGAACCTGCCCGGAGCGAGCCTCCCATAGAGGCAAGTGAAGTTGCTGAGCCGTATGATGGGCAACTATCTCCTTTCTAATCTATCAAAAAATGAACCGGTGTGAAGATCTTGAATGCAAGAGTGATTTTTCCTTCGTGGAAAAGAGCCTCTTCGTTGCAAGCGGATATTATCCAACCTGCGGTCAGCTATGATATACTCAAATATTTTCACCCCCCTCTTCGATCGATCCGGAAGACGTTCCCTTAGCAGTTGACATCTCAACAGAGTCCTCCGGTCGAGTTGGAAAACAACCCTTGAGACCTACGAGCTCCTAAAGCAAAGAAAGAAATAGACAGACTTAGACGAGGGCATCTTGAACCCCAAGGCAATACAATAGAAGGAAAGCAACAAGTCTCTGAACGCTAGGAGCTCACCACGATTCAAGTCTGTGAAGATCAAGAGAGATCCAACGCTCAATGAGGGTGGCTCTAACTGGGAGCTGCATCATAAAAAGTTGCATAAGTGTAGTATGAGTACCAAAATACAGGTACCCAGTAGGTATCATAGGCTGACCAAGCCCAGAAAGATCAAATATATATAAAGAAGCATGATGAAACTAGCATGATAAGATAAGGGCTAAAAGAATCCAGAACTATCGACAAAAGGAGCAACAACAATTCTACCACACCATTCAAACAATCACGGACAATAAAAAACACACAAACATGTGGACATTGCAGGATGAATGCAAAAAGTTCTGGATTTATCTCATCGGTTGTCCTATGGAACCCTAGGCAACTATGGAACCCTACCTCAGCTTATCAGAAAGTGAAACCTAGAACATTCAATTTGCGGGCTACCAGAGCTTATCAATATATGCCTTATACGGTAAAAATGAAATATTTCTCCTCAAAACCAATTTCCATAGTAAAAATCAGTAATACTACTCCCAAGGAGCTAAAAATCAGTAGAAAAAGGGATTACTCAAAAGTATATCTGAGACCTTTTTTTTCTTTCAAAACAGATGCAATTATGCTATGGTCATGTGTTTAGACCAACACAGTCTAGTCACCATCACAAATCAACCCATATTGCACATATAATATGGTAATACCTGTCTGATCTTAGGCGTATTTATGCGCCTAATAACCAATTTATCCTATATATATAGCTAAGTTTGAGAGCAATTTCTTAGTCGGAACTAAAATTTTAGAGTCTATTGATGTCGTTTCCTATAACCAATATGATTAGATGTTTCAAGGTGAAAAGCAAAGAAGGAGCTAAAAAGGGGCACCTGGAAAAAGGCCAGAAAATAGAAGACGAAGTTGCTGAGGAGAATGGCCAAGAAGCTGGAAAATACACTAGGATGAATCAACTTCGTGTCGCGGAGTTGAAACTTGCATATAGAAAACGAATTCCACTTAACAGTGGAGTGCGCGTCAGGAGCGCATCGCGGAGACGATCCTTTTACGTACAAATTGAGGCGAGGGAACAGGTCCGCGTCGCGGACCTGGACACCAAAATTTAGTCACGTGTTTTATTTCAGACTATAAATATTCTAGTTGTATTATTTTATCATTATCTAGTTTTTGAAAAACGAGAGAACAACGATTTGGGCGATTTTGTTGACACTATCTAGAGCTTTTCTTCTACTCCTTCATTTTGGTAAACCCTTTTATGATCCATAAATATTATTTGATGATGTTTTGTTCTATGAGTAGCTAAATTCCCTTATTCTAGGGTTGTAGCTACGATTAATAGTATAATAATATTTGTCTCTAGCATGAGATGGGTTTTCTTGTGATTTATGCTTACATTCTTGTTTAACTATTTTAATGACTAATCAACATTAAAATAAACTCATTGTTCACTCTTGAATTTGGAAGATGAATAGAGAGATAGACTAAAGAATGTGTGAAGCGTGTTCATTCTAGGGTAAAACTTAGAGTGTTTCGTATATAGGATAGTCTTATACTTATGTATCGCGCTTGATTAATATCCAAGATGATAGATTAATGCTCCGTTATTGGTTCATTTCTATCCCCGCTCAATGATGTAGTTAGGCTGTCAATGGTGGTAGGTGATTAGAGGTCGGGAGATCATGATCGTAAAATTAACCTTGTAAATCCATAATGAGGTTAACCTATCGAATGCTAGGATGAATTAATATTATGCTTGAAATCGGTATATGCTACAACCCTGGAATATTTTCCCAAATTGTGAAATTCCCTTGTTTGAACTTGTTTAATTGTAGAATTAATTTTAGAGATTGTTCAACTTAGTAGTTATAAACAAATTCTTGAAATTATCTGTCGCATAAGTAAATTTACTTTAGACACAATAAAGTTATTATTTGTTCATTTGAAGTCCTTTGGTTCGATAAATCTGGCTTAAAAGAGTCGTTGTACTACTTGAGTGACCACGTGCACTTGTGTGTGCTTTTGGACACAACAAGTTTTTGGCGCCGCTGTCGGGGACTTTAAAATCGGTAGATATCTAATTTTTGAGTGTCTAAATTATTTGTACAAGTGTTGACAACTTGATCTTGGCTCTTCATTTCGCAGGTTGTGTCAGGTTTTCACACTGGAAGACGACTATCACTTGGTAGCGCCTCTAGCTGAACTAGAGAGATTTGTTCGTTACCGGAGAAGGCAAAGAAGACTCACTTATTCTGTTCTTCTTGTGGCTAGTGAACCATACACTTCAAAAGAAAGATAGGATCAAGACCCACCTGTAGTGATGGAAGAAATGAAAGTGAGATTTGTGGCAATCCTACAAACCACCAATGTTACCTCAAGTATTCAGAAACCTGCAACAAGTGGGAAGTTTGAATTGAAGCAGAACATGGTTCAACTATTGCACACAAACGGGCAGTTCACGAGTCTATCTCATGAGGACCCACGAGTGCAGATTCATAATTTTCTCGAGATCAGTGACACGTACACCGAACTCTGATTATGTGAGGCTCATATTATTCCCCTTTTCTATGCTAGGGGAAGCAAAAAGATGGCTGAACTCTAATCCCGCAAATTCCATAACATCTTGGGATGATCTTTCTCGGAAGTTCTTGATAAGATTTTTTCCATTCGGGAAACTAGCCAAGCTGAGAAGTGACATATTAAGCTTCCGACATAAAGGAGGGGAAAACTTGTACCAAGCTTAGGACAAGTTTAAGTCCCTGATGTTAAGTTTTCCGCATCATCATCAAGCTAACAAAGTGTTGGTCCATACCTTCATTGAAGGGTTGGAACCAAACACGAAAATTTTACTTGATTTCATTGCAGGTGGACAAGCTTTAGAGAAGACATATGCTGAGCTGTTTACATTGCTTAATAGAATTTCACAAGGTAATCCTGAGTGGAATGGAGGAGGAGCTAAACCGGTCGTACAAAAGACCACTGGAATGTTGGAAATAGATGCAGTGACAACTCCGACTGCACAAATTTCAGCAATGCAGATTATGATGACTACTCATTTCAGCAATATGCCACTAGGACAACAACAAGCTCAATTTAATATGGTGCAACAACCATAAGCTTGGTGTGAAGTATGTGGAGGTGGAGATCACAATGCTGAGGTATGTGGAGCAAACCCATAATCTGTTCATTTTGTAGGTAATGCCCAGCGAGGAGGAAATCACCAAAACTATGCCAATACTTACAACCCAAGCTGGAGGAATCACCCAAAATTTTCATGGGGTGGTAATCAAAACCAACACCAAGGACAGACCCAGTATAGGCCACAAGGTAGTGGACAACATTACAATCAACAAAGCCATGGAAACCAGCAAAGTCATGGTAATTTGAAGGTTGCTAAGCAAGGTGATATGAGTGTGGAGGACATGCTAAAACAAATCATGGTTGACCAAGCTAAATTGGCAGCATATATGTTCGAAACAATCAACTAGCGACTCAGAATTTGGAGAAGCAGTTTGGGCAGTTTGCTAGTGCCCAAAATTCCCGACCACAAGGGGGTTTGCCTGGAAATACTGATACAAACCCGAAACAGGTAAATGTTGTGAGTACTCGGAGTGGTCATTCATTGGAGGAATTAATGCCAAAGGCAAAGGTTGTTGAAGAAAAAGGAAAACAAATAGATTAAGTGGAACCAAGTGAGCAAAAGGTGAATGAGGAACCAAAAGCAAAACCACCTCCTCCATTCCCATAGAAATTCAAAAAGCAGAAAGAGGAGGAATTGTTCGGTAAGTTTATTGAATTACTCAAACAAGTACATGTTAACTTGCCTTTGATTGATGTGTTGCAGGGCATTCCTAAGTATGCCAAATATGTGAAAGATGTGGTAGCCAACAAGAGTAGATTGGCTGAGTATGCTATAGTAGCACTCACGGAGGAATGCAAGTCTAGGATCCAGAATAGGCTCCCAACTAAGTTGAAAGATCCAGGGAGTTTCAATGTTCAGATAAAAATTGGTAAGAATATTGAGGCAAGAGGGTTGTATGATTTGGGCGCAAGTATAAACTTGATGCCTACGTCCATGTTTCTCAAGTTGGGACTAGGAAGGCCCAAATCCATAACTATTGTGTTGTAGTTAGCAGACCGTTCGGTAGCACGGCCAGATGGTGTTATTGAAGATGTCTTAGTCTGAGTGGGAACTCTGATTTTCCCCGTAGACTTTGTCATCTTGGATTTTGAGCCTGACCCAGAGGTCCCATTTATTTTGGGACGCCTATTCTTAGCAACTGGATGTGCTCATGACAAGGTAGAGTTATTTGATGTGTTCAAGGCAATGAAGTTGCCTGCAATATATGAGGAGCTGTCAGCAATTACAGTCATTGATGAGGATATGGCAGTTAAATGTGTTGAAGCCCGAGACTATTTAGAGAAAGTGTTAATTGGCCAAGACATTGAGGGAGATGTTGAAGCCCAGGAGTTAGCTAATGTTCTAGATGTCCCAAATGTGAGTATGCTTCACAAATTTGTGGAGCGATTAAACAGTCTTGGGACTACCTCCAAAGCCATCAATTGAGGAAACACCAAAGTTGGAGTTAAAGGCTCTCCCCTCTCATCTTAGGTATGCATTCTTAGGTGCCAATGAATCTTTACATGTAATCCTTTCTTCTGATCTGTCTGAAGTTCAAGTTGAGGTGTCTCTGAAAATATTGAGAAAGAGGAAAAATGCGATAGGCAGGTAGATGCCTAACATACATGGCATCAACCCAGCTTTATGCATGCACATGATATTTATGAAAGAGGGCCACAAATCAAGTGTACAACCTCAGCGCAGACTCAACCCACTGATGAAAAAAGTGGTGCGAAAGGAGGTTATTAAATGGCTGGATGTGGGTATTGTATACCTGATTTCAGACAACAAGTCGGTCAGTCCGGTTCAGTGTGTGCCTAAAAATGGAGGCATGGCAGTGATCAACAATGAAAAAAATGATTGATTCCAACCAGGACAGTGACAGGGTGGCGAATATGCATGGACTACAGGAAATTGAGTGAGGTCACCAGAAAGGATCACTACTCGGTTCCTTTTATTGAGCAGATGCTAGACAATTTAGCGGGGCAAGAATATTATTGTTTCATGGATGGCAATTTAGGATACAACCAAATTGTAATTACACCTGAGGACGAGGAGAAAACTACATTCACTTGTCCGTATGGGACATATGTTTTTAAGCGAATGTCATTTGGGCTATGCAATGCTCCAGCCACCTTCCAAAGATGCATGATGGCTATCTTTCATGATATGGTTGAAGATTTTGTGGAGATATTCATGGATGACTTCTCAGTCTTTGGGGAGTTTTTTGACAGGTGTCTGGAAAAATTTGGACAGGGTGTTGGCTAGATGCGAGGAAACTAATCTTGTCCTAAACTGGGAAAAATGTCATTTTCTAGTGAAGGAAGGGATTATATTGGGTCATAAGGTGTCAAAGAGAGGGCTAAAAGTTGATCGGGCCAAAGTGGAAGTCATTGAACAACTACCTCCCCTAATCTCTGTTAAAAGGGTGAGAAGCTTTTTAGGTCATGCTGGTTTCTACAGGAGATTCATCAAGGATTTATCTAAGAGTGCAAAACCCATGTGCAGTCTCCTAGATAAGGAGATGAAATTCATATTTGATGAGCAATGCATTCAAGCTTTTGAAGCTTTGAAGAAGAAGTTGATAGAAGCTCCAATCCTAACTTCCCCAAATTGGGAGCTTCCTTTTGAGTTGATGGGTGACGCAAATGATGTGGCTGTGGGAGCAGTGTTAGGGCAAAGGAAAGAGAAGGTGTTTCACCCAATCTATTATGCAAGCAAAACACTGAATGCAGCCCAAACCAATTACACAGTGAAAAAGAAATGCTAGCCTTGGTCTATGCTTTTGACAAATTTAGATCTTACCTGGTAGGGACTAAAGTTGTTTTTTATACTGACCATGCAGCTATCAGGCACTTGTTCAATAAAAAAGATGCAAAGTCGTGGTTAATCAGGTGGATTCTATTGCTGCAAGAGTTTGACATAGAGATCAAGGACCGAACAGGTTCTAAGAATCAGATTGCAGATCACCTGTCAAGATTGGAGAGTTCGTCACATGTGGGAGGGCAAGGTCAGATTCTGGAAGAATTTCCTGATGAACAACTATTGGCGCTAGAGGTGACCCTACTACCATGGTATGCAAATATTGTTAATTATTTGGTGAGTGGATTGTTTCCACCTGGTGAAACCACACATTAAAAGAAGAGGTTGATTTATGATGCTCGATTCTACATATGGGAGGAGCTTTTTCTTTTCAAGCAAGGGCCAGAAAAAATGATGAGGAGGTGTGTACCTGAGTCTAAGATGAGACAACTGATGGATAGTTTCCACTCGTCTGCATATGGGGGTTATCATGGAGGTGAGCGCACTGCACATAAGGTGCTATAATCAAGTTTTTTCTAGCCTACTCTGTTTAAAGATGCTGCAAGGTATGTTAAAAGTTGTGATCAATGCCAGATGATGGGGTCTATTTCAAGACGACATGAAATGCCTTTACATAACATATTGGAGGTTGAAATATTTGATGTCTGGGGAATCGAATTCATAGGACCGTTCCCTCCATCAAATGGAAATCAATATATACTTGTGGCTGTGGACTATGTGTCCAAGTGGGTTGAGGCAGTAGCGTTGCTTACTAATGATGCGAAAGTGGTGCTGAAGTTTTTGAAAAAACATATCTTTACTCGGTTTGAAACTCCTAGAGCAATAATCAGTGATGGGGGACACACTTCATAAATCAATTGGTGAATAATTTCTTAGCTAAATATGGAGTAAGACACAAAGTTGCTACAACATACCACCCTCAAACTAGTGGCCAGGTAGAAGTGTCAAACGGGGAAGTGAAGCAGATTCTACAGAAAACAGTGAATGCCCAAAAGAAAGATTGGGCAATGAAGCTTGATGATGCATTATGGGCGTACAAGACCGCTTATAAAACACCAATAGGGACTTCTCCCTATCACTTGGTGTTTGGTAAAGCGTATCACCTTCTAGTTGAATTAGAACATCAGGCTTACTGGGCAGTGAAGAAGTTGAACCTGGATCTGGAACTAGCCGGGAGAAAAAGGATGGGTCAGCTACATGAATTGGAGGAATTCAGACTCCATGCCTATGAAAATGCTAAGCTCCATAAGGAGAAGACTAAACGATGGTATGATAAGCATATCGTTCCCCGACTTTTTGAGCCTGGGAAAAAGGTGTTATTGTTTAACTCTAGATTGCGATTGTTTCCAGGTAAGATGAAGTCAAAATGGAGCGGACCATTTGAGGTGGTGCGCATGACCGACCACGAAGCTGTAGAGTTATGGAATGAAGGTATGAAATCCATGTTCATCGTGAATGGACAGAGGGTGAAGCACTATTTCAAACAAGAGTTGGATTGAGAAGAAGAAAGTTTGGAGCTGAGCAATGAATGGGGGGGAGCTGAGTCGTGCCACGACGTTAAATCAGGTGTTACTCGGGAGGCAGCTCGGAACTTTGTATTCTAGAAGATATTTGCGTTGTATTTTGTTTTGATAGGTTAGTTTGGTTTAATTTTAGTTATAGGTTATTTCATATATCTTAAAAGTTGTAATTTGTAATTCAAAAAAAAAGGGAAAAACTCTGGGTGAAAAACAGTAGAGTCCGTGACCTCACCGCGTCTCAGACTTGTTTCTGCAAGAGGATGGATCTATGTGAAGATGGAATCCTAAGTCATGCCCGCGATAGCTCCGCATCGCGGACATGTTGCTGATAATTATGAAAATTCTGAAGGATTAACAGTGGAGTCCGCGACCTCACTGCGTCGCGGACTTATTGCCACTTTGCATAAATTCTCCCGTGTGACGAAGCAAATTTCATAAGGTAAAACCCGAGTATTATGGTAAAACCCGACCCCCATTCCCTTTTAATTCCCAAATTCGTCCCTTAAACCCCATTTTCTCCTCTAAATTTCATTCATTCTCCTTTCCCCCTTCAACCCTAACTTTTTCCAAGAACAAATCTGTGTCGCAAAGTGGAAATTTCTCACCAAGTTCTTCAATTTTTGAGAGTCTAAGCACGAAAGGTATGTGCCCTACTCTTTTGGTTCTTTCTTTGGGATGATTTACTAAAGTTAGGGCTAGTATTCATGTGGGTGATGAGTGAGTTATTATAGTTTGTTGAAATTGTTGTTCTTTGCTTTTTTCTGCCTAATTATTGCTATCATGGTGGTAAAATTTGTCGGAATTAATTTGGTTGATAATAGAATGGAAGACTTTGTATGGGTGAATTAAAAATTGGGGTTTGTGATGTTTTGAGGGAAATGACTGAAATAGAAGGATGATTGTTTGTTCGAATTCTTGTATAGAATCGAAGTAGTAAGGGTTTGTATGCTTAGAATGGGATGAGTTTGGTGAATAATATGCTAAAAATAACATTGGAAAGTCTGAGTACTGTGTTGTTTGTGAAGTTGTGCTAAAAATAAGTGTGGGGTGATCTTTCATGATTGGGTCTCATTAACTAAAATGACAATTGTCTGATTGCAAGATAACATGTCGAGCACACAGAGGTCTGGTAAAGCAGTTGCGTCTAGCAGCCGTAAGAGAGTGAGATGGGTACAACCATTCCCCCAGCACTCGCAGTCCTAAGACGGCATACTCAAAGCTACGGGGCTAAGGCAGTCACATATGAGGGAAAGAAGTGGTACAAATCACACACTGAAGGCAAGTACTTCTCGTATGTGATACTTGATGACGTGCAATTAGAGAGGGAGTTCCCTCTCATTATGCGCCGCCTACAAGAGTTGTGAATGGGATTCATCTTTCAGGATCCAATAGAGTGTAATGTGAGTATGGTGTGGGAATTTTATGCAAATTGGAAACCCGATGCTCATTCTCACTTTGTAACAGTGCGTGGCGTGGAGGTCCCCCTAACACCCTCAGCTATAAATCAAATATTGGGTACTGTAGATGCCCCTGTTGATGTCCTAACGGGTTTAAATATCAGCCCTCCTTATCAACAGATTCGACATACTTTGTGTGGAGCACAGTCCACGGCGAAGTGGATTAGGCATGGGCACCTTGGCTATCATCAATCATATCCTTATGCTCACATGAATCGTGAAGCCCGGGTGTGGCTAAAAATTGTAATTAATTGCTTCATACCAGGGTTGCATTACACTGAAGTGATGAGAGACCGCGTCTGCTTGGTCTATGCTCTGATAAGGAATGTCCCTATAAATATAAGAGCGGTGTTGAAATCGGCCATGTGAAAGGTAAGAGTACATTGAGGTCAAATGTATTCTTTTTGGGGACTAATTACTAATTTGTGTAGGCGAGCTGGAGTTCCGAAGGAGAGTGTGGACTACATGGCACCTTTGTTCACCACACCCCTAGATGTCACAAAGACAAAGGGGCAGGAGAATATGCATGGACCCACCCTCACTACAACAGAGCAAAACAGGAGAGATGATTTGATTACTGCACTCATGTTTGGACTCGAAATGCTACGTCATAAAAATGGGTGTCGCGCTTCAACTGAGGAGCAGTTGGACGAAATTGCAACTAGATACCCCCTAAATGAACATGTTGAGGCATTGCTGGGACTCGAGCCTGCATTTTTGGAGCTCGTATGGGATGATGTTCCAATTGATGAAGACAAGCGACAAACCATGTCGGATAGTGAATCCGATTCTAATGCAGAGGAGAGTGACCTTTTGGCTCTTGAGGGCACCGGCGGTGATGCTAATGATCAGGGAAGTACACTCGCCCTACTTTGTTTCATTTTGATTTATGTCACACTGGGGACATTGTTGCTTTTTAAGTGTGGGGTGGGAGTACTATATCTGTGTAAATAGTTTTTGTTTTGTTTTTGCTATTTTTTTTTAGGTTCTTTGGAAGTTGTTTTCGGTTCTTTGGCCATGGACAGTCCCGTTGAACCGTATAAAAAATATTATGTTTCTTAGGATTGAGTCAATGTCATAGTTGAGTCAAGTCACCTTATGATAGATAAATGACGACCGTCTTAAGGGCAGTTTTCGTTATTTGCGTTTGTAGGGTTGGCATTTGGCTAAGGCTGTGCAACTGCTTTAAGTTAGACTGAAGGTTGAAAATAATGGATGACTTTGTGTTGAGACATTTAGGCTCTTTTATATAACTCTAAACTGCGTGTGCTTAAAATGAATTTGTGTCAGTGATTGGGAAGTAGTATGCAGTGATTAGTTCTGAGTTGAATGTGTGCCATGTGTGTAAGATTTGTGTATTCCTTGCTACTAATTGAGGTTCAGAACTTTCTTGGTGTGTCTGAAAAGCGAAAAAGAGGATAAGGAGTTAAGGAAGTGATATAGGCATTTCTTTGATAGCCTTGTTTGTTTACTTCCTATACCTACCTTGATGTATATCCCTAGCTACCCCTTTCGAGCCTTTAGCTTATTCTTTGGTAGCCAAGCAAGAAGCTTATTCTCGTTCCTTCTATGGCCTATAAATTTGATCCAAAAATTCATAAGCGCTTTGTGTGAGAAATAGTGAAGGAAACGAAAGAATGAGTGGGAAGCCCCAGCATAAGTCTGGCTCGTAAAAGAAAAGTAAAAAAAATAAATTGTGATGAATTGAGAATAAAATTGGTGGGAAGAAATGAATATTGAGTGCCTTATAACAAAGGGCCAAGTGGTTTAAGAAAAGGGGCATAAGAATTAAGGTTATTAAAAGAAGGTCCAAAAATGAATTTTGTCTTGTATTAAAGCGCTTGGGAATGCAGTTACTATTTGTATCCAAAAATAGTTCCTACCCGTCCCCTAGCCTACATTACAACCCATCAAAGACCTAATTGATCTTGAAATTTCGTATTCTCAAAAGTAGTGATGCAGTACACTAAGGGAAAGCCCTTTGTTCGTTGGTTGTGGCATGTGAATTCTTTTGAGAGTGAGAGAAATTTGCTTCCCGCACCCATTATTGTATGAAAATTTTTTGTGTCAGTAAATCAGGGTGTTCACTTATGGTGAAGGCACATGTTTGATGAGGTCTGGTAGCTGATATAACTATGTATCCAAAACTATGCATAAGTCTGCTGCGCTCTAAGAGTCCCTTCTTGAGGCTAAAAGGTTTTGCAGGAGTTGTCCAAATGAGTGATTGATGTGCCATGTTGTTGTCAAGCTCTAGTAGTTGTTGTGGACAAAGTTGGAATGCCTTTAGAGGGAAGTATAGTAGAGTCGTCGTATGTTTGAAAATGTGGAAGTGTTCGAGGACGAACAAAGCTTCAAGTGTGGGGTGGTGATCTTAGGCGTATTTATGCCCCTAATAACCAATTTATCCCATATATATAGTTAAGTTTGAGAGCAATTTCTTAGTCAGAATTGAAATCTTAGAGTCTATTCATATTGTTTCCTCTAACCAATATGATAAGATGTTTCAGGGTGAAAAGCAAAGAAAAAGGAGCTAAAAAGGGTCATCTGGACAAATGTCAGAAAATAGAAGACGAAGCTCCTGAGGAGAATGGCCAAGAAGTTGGAAAATACACTAAGATAGATCAGGTTCGACGTGTAGCTGAAACTTGCATGTAGAAAATGAATTCCACTTAACAGTGGAGTGCGCGTCAGGAGCGCGTCACGGAGACTATCCTTTTGCGTACAAATTGAGGCTAGGGAACAGGTCCGCGTCGTGGACCTGGACACCAAAATTTAGTCACATGTTTTATTTCAGACTATAAATAGTCTAGTTGAATTATTTTATCATTATCCAATTTTTGAAAAACGAGATAACAACGATTTGGGCGATTTTGCTGACACTATCTAGGGCTTTTCTTCTACTCCTTCATTTTGGTAAACCCTTTTATGACCCATAAACATTATTTGATGATGTTTTGTTCTATGAGTAGCTAAATCCCCTAAATCTAGGGTTGTAGCTACGATTAATGGTGTAATAATATTTGTCTCTAGCATGAGATGGGTTTTCTTGTGATTTATGCTTACATTCTTGTTTAACTATTTTAATGGCTGATGAACATTAAAATAAACTCATTGTCGACTCTTCAATTCAGAAGATGAATAGAGGGATAAACCAAAGAATGTGAGAAGTGTGTTCATTCTAGGGTAAAGCTTAGAGTGTTTCGTATATAGGATAGTCTTATACCTATGTATCGCTCTTGATTAATATGCAAGATGATAGCTTAATGCTCCGCTATTGGTTCATGCATATCCCTGCTCAACGATGTAGTTAGCATGTCAATGGTGGCAGGCGATTAGAGGTCGGGAGATCATGATCGTAAAATTAACCTTGTAAATCCATAATGAGGTTAACCTGTCGAATGCTAGGATGAATTAATATTATGCTTGAAATCAGTATATGCTACAACCCTTGAATATTTTCCCAAATTGTGAAATTCCCTTGTTTTTTTAAAACAATTTGGACTCATGGTCCATTTATTGAATGCTCAAGCATAAATTGTTCAAAAGCAGCCCATGAAACCTAATAACAAGAGTTCCAATCCATCTCAAAAGTGACGGATTCAGTGTAATAATCACAATAAAAAAAACAAGGTCCTACATTGTAGGTTTCCAATTTTGATCTTTAGTCATCTCCTTCATTTTCCCTCTATTTTAGATGTTGCTAGAGTCGTGTGTTCCAACTCCGATGCTCTGTGTAGGTATTCTTTCACTCCCCTTCTTATTTGTTCCTTTATTCTTGTGTTTGATTCATTGTTATCTATCCAGCTCCTGGGATTTTACTTCTTGGACCCACAACTGGATGCAAGCTTATTGTCGTTGATCTGGTTCACCTATCTTTACTGGGGTCTGTTCTTGTCTGTTTACCTAGCTTCGGCTAGTTATTATTCTCACAACTATTTTGCCATGAAAATGATCACAAATTGTATTGTAATTGTAATAGTTGTGAAATACCGTGGCCTTTATGTGGTTCCCCCTCATGCTTGATTCTGGTTGACTGTAATCTTCCTTGTTCTAATTCTAATGATAGGAATGCCTCTTTTATCCATGTTTAGAATTCTCCTTCCCATGCTAGATAATTGATTGGAGCTATGAAATTATTGTAATTCTGCTTGACTGATAGTTGTATTTGTGATGTGATCTGCTAGTTGATTTGCCTCTCTAAAAGTATGCTCAATTTGTACATTTAGCCGATTCATCATCTCTTTGATCTCCTATATCTTCTCTGTTCCCATGGCACTTTCCATGTACTTCTAATTGTTAGCTTTAAACTTAATAAGTCAGTTTCCAGCTGAATATTAGAAAATCCATGATTTATGCAATATTGTAAGGCTTTTCATATGGCCATAGTTTCAGCCTCCATATTTGTTGCGACTCCAATACTTTTAGCTTCTGCATATAGTAAATCTCCAATGTTATCTCTTATACAAAAACCATATGCACTTTCCCCTAGATTGCCCTTACTAGCACCATTTGTATTACACTTTACCCATCCTTCCTGCGGGCGAGTTCACTTCACGGCCAAATAGTGAAGAATAGGCCTATATTCCTTAAGTTGATCAAACATGCCTTGTCAGGTGTGTGGTATATTCCTCAACCATGGGAACTTTACTTTGATAAGGTAATATACATTCAATTGACATTGATAGTACATCTTATTAAAAGAGGTTTCCTTTCCATGCCTTCTTGCGTTTCTTCTCTTCCATAATTTCCATATACTAATAGTTGGGACAGCTATTAGAACTGAGTGTAGTTTTGGATTAGTCTTTAGCTCCCACCATTTCATAATGAGTTGCTGCAGCTGCAGCCTTTCAATGTTGAGACCTGCACATGAAGCAAACTGCCTCCATAGCTTTTGGGCTATAGAGGCTGTTAGAAATAAGTGTGTCATTGTCTCCATCTCTCTATTTTCACAGCAGTAGCATTTAGAAGTTATTTGCATCCTAATCCTTTTAAGATTGTCGTCTGTGGCAATTCTTTTCTTCCAAACTCTCCATAGAAAAAACACAATCTTATAAGGGAGCCCCTTTAACCACAATTGGTTCATCCACTCTAATTCATTACTGCTACGTCTCATGCTATGATATGCTGATTTCGCTGTGAATACTCCCTTTGAATTTCCCATCCACCGCGCCTTGTCAATCATATCCGATTACTTTCCCGGCTTGATATTTTCTACAACGTGAGTAGTTATTTCAGGTGATATGCATTCAAGAAGCTTATTGATATTCCAGTCCCCTCCACTTTGAAATTCTTTCACCTCAGTTTCTTCCTCTCTGGCTAGTTCCCCTTCTGTGAAATAAAAAGCACCTTGCTTGATCCAATTATCATACCAAAAACTTGAATTTCCTGATTTTACTTGCCACCATATATCATGTTCAATTTCTTCTTTTACCTCCACCATTTTCCTCCATACCTGAGAAACACCAGTGTTTCTAGTGATTGTAGGATGATACTTTTTACAATATTTATTCCACATATATCTACTCCAAAGTGATGAAGTGGTTCTGAAATTCCACCACAATTTAGCAAAGAGGGCCCTAGAAACATCATATAAAGATCTAAATCCTAGCCCTTCTTCCCTTTTTGGATAACACATCTCCTCCTAAGCTACCCAATGCTTACCTTTAAGAACACCAGTGTTTCCCCATAATTGTTTTGCAAAAACCTGATAAATTTGCTCAATAATCTTCTTAGAGGGGTTCATTGCCGATAAAAGGTATATAGGTATTGATTGCAGAACATAGTTTATGAGAGTGTACTTTCCTCCAAAGTATAGAAATCTATTTTGCCACGAGAGTACCCTTCTGGCTATCTTCCTTAGCAGGTTTTCAAAGTGAGATTTGTTCTTTCTCCCATAAAAAACTGGACATCCCAAATAAATGAATGGGAAATTTCCTTGCTTGATACCTGTCAACCTTTGCAATTTGATTGCTACAATTAAAGGGGTTCGATCATGCAGAAAGAAGAAACTTTTTGTCTTGTTTATCAACTGTCCAGATACCTGTTCACACTCCTTCAATATTTTCATCATTTTGATCACATAAATTCTATCACCTGAACAAAATAAAATTGTGTTTTCAGCATAAGATAGGTGATTTATTTCTAGACTCCATTTAGGCATTCCATAACCTAAAAATCTGTCATCTCCATGAAGGATGTTAAGTCCCCTAGACAAAACATCAGTAGCAATGATGAATAATGTTGGTGAAAGAGGATCGCCCTACTTAACTCCTCTCGAGGAGTGGAAAAAACCATGTGATTGTCCGTTAATTAGTACAAAGTACAAATTATTTGAGACCAGCCTCCAAACCATATCAATAGTTACTTCTGAAAATCCAAACCTTCTTAATACCTTGGTCATAAAAATTCATGATACTCTATCATATGCTTTAGCCATGTCTAATTTAACCACTACATTAACATTCTTATTTCTCAGATTGATATCTCTTATAATCTCCTGTGCTAGTAGAATATTCTCAGTAATACTTCTGCTCTTCACAAAACCTGCCTGATTTTTTGAGATAATGTTTGGTAGTACAACTGCTATTCTCTCATGCAACACTCTAGAGATCACCTTGTTAATGAAGATACTTAGACTTATCGGTCTCAAGTCAGCAAAAATTTTCACTATTTCCTTCTTAGGCAGCAGGACTAGATTGGTATGTGTTACAAATTTTGGTAGCTCCTGACCACAGAAAAATGCCCTTACCAATTTGGTGATGTCCTCTCCTATTATTTCCCAGCAGCTTTGAAAGAATAGCCCAGAAAATCCATCCGGTCCGCAAGCACTATCCCCATTTAGTATGAAAACCACCTTCTTAAATTCATCATAACTAGGTAATTTAGTCATTTCTTCATTCTGATCATCTAATATCATTTAGGGGATAACGTTTAGTATAGACACATCATGCTCCTCATTTGTTTGTCTAAACTGTTCCACAAAAAATTCAACTGCCTCCTCTCCAATTTGCTGATTTGATTCAAGTATTACCCCTTGCTCAGTAGTGATTTTTGCTATATGAAGTTTCTTTCTTCTTCCTTTTACATAGGAGTGAAAGAACCTAGTGTTTTTATCCCCATCAGTAAACCACCTCATTCCTGCTTTCTGTTTCCAGTATTCTTCCTCAATTTTCAAAAAATTCTTTAATTTTGCTTCTGTCCTATTTAATCCTGCTCTGTTTGAACCTGTGGGCTGAATCTCCATCTTTATTTCTTTCACCCTTATGACATCCTCTAGTGTGGCTATTTGATGAAATATGTTCCCAAACACTTCTTTGCTCCAAGTTACCAATGTCTTCTTGAATTTTTTAAATTTTGCCTGGAATTCAACAAAAGGACTTCCCACAAAGTCTATGTTCCAGTTTTGTCTTATAAGCTCCTTGAATTGATGATGTTTGACCCAAAAAATTAAGAAACCTGAAAGGTTTTATGATAGGTTCCTCCTCAGATTCACAATTCATATGAAGTGGCGCATGATCAGATCCCTTTCTGATGAGATGTTGTACTTCTGATGAAGGAAAATTATTGATGAATTCATGATTGACTAACACCCTGTCTAATCTTTTGAAAATACACGCTTCTTCTATTCTATCGTTCCACCAGGTGAACTTGCTTCCTGTAGTTTTCAATTCTGAAAAAGCACAATTACTGATGCAACTAGAAAAATCTATTGCCTCTTGTTGAGTGAAATCCAAACCACCTAGCTTCTCTTCTTCATTAAGGATCACATTAAAGTCCCCTCCTATTACCCAAGGTAAAATATTTCCTTGAGTTAATTCTTCCAGTTGTTCCCATAGTTCCAACCTCTCCAACACATTGCACCTTGCATACACAGCTGTTATGAGTAACGATTCATTATCATTGCTGAATTTCATTGTGATCTGTTGATAGGAATCAATAATCATCTGTCATTCCCATCCATCCGTCCGAAAAATCCATATTTTGTTTGAACAGTTTGCCAAAGCATTGCTCATTCCTAACCTTCCTTTGTATTGATCTAACTCTACGGGATCCATAAAAGGTTCCATTAAAGCTATGCATGAATACCGATGTCTTCTATTAAGTTCCATTAACCGCTCAAATTAATTTTGCAAATTAACAGATCTAATATTCCAAAACAACATTTTCGTATTCATTGTTCACAACTTGTAGATTTATCTTTACTTCTCCTTGTTTGAACTTGTAGAGGACGTATAGATCTTTCTTTTCTGGCCCTGCTCTTCAAGCTACTGGTGTGTCTGGGAGATAAATCTCCAGCTATACTTATGTGTTGTATGTTTTCCTCCAAATTCTCATCCTCCTCTGCATTTCTTCTATTTTGAATTTGTTCCTCTAACTCCTCTATCAGATTTAGCGCTCGTCGCAGTGTCAGGTTACTCTCTGTTGGAGTTGTAATAAACTCTTGATCTCCATCAATTCGTGTCGAGATACTATGATCAACCCTCTGAGCTGATTCCACAATGTTCACCTCAATGAGAGTATTTTCTGATTCTCTTCTCTTGTCATCGCACTCCAATCTTTATGAATTCACTTTTCCACGCGATTGGTCAGACATTTTCATGTTACTACCTTTCTCATTAGTTGCTTTTGCCTCTTTCACGGCGCTGGACTCCAGTTTACTCCTCTCCTCTTTGTTCTCCTTTGGCGTGTTCTTGCCAAAAATTTCTTTTACCCACGCTTTGGATGACTGTGGTGGTGGCTGTTTGTTAGTTGATTCATCTCGTGTTGCTTCTCCTCCATTTTCTTTGTCACCAAGGGCTTCAAATTGATTGGAAGAGACCACCCCGGCCTTATTCCACTTCATTAACTGTGTTTTTCCTGCATTGCCTCGCCATCCTCCTTTTCTGTTTCGTTGTTCTTGGAACTCTTCATTCTTCATTTCCTTGTTCAGTTCAGCTGTCATGCCCCTAATTTCCTTTACACCATCTGTTTCCTTCTTTTTATTTTCCTTGACTTTGTGATGTGCTTCCGCCTTTGGATATAGCTCAAGATGAATTACTTAGCATTGTTCCTCATTATGTCCCTGTATCATGCATGTCTTACAATACTTGGGGATGTAATCATACTTGATCCTTATCCATTTTTCTGCTATTTTTCCGTACTTTTTCTTCATGCCAATTTTGATGCGCTTGGGAAATTCCCCCAACAAATCTACTTCGACCTTGACAACTTGGCCTTGTTTGGTTTCTTGTTGACATATCTACATGTAATGGCTTCCCAACAGCTACTGCCAACGAGAAAACAACTTCTCTACCAAAAAAAATTGGTGGCAATGCCGAAAAAGATATCCATGCAATTGCCGTAGTAGTTTCTTCTTCTGGATAAAAAAGCAGGTCCTATTTCAATATTCTCATTGGATACGACTAATTCTGATGCATAATATAGAATGCTGGTTTAAACAATAAATTCACATAATCCTCCAAATGGGTTGCCCTTATCAGCATATGTCGATTGCTTAGTAATCCAATACTACACTCTCCTTTTAGTTCGCACTGTTTCGGAATGAGCCTTCTCAGATCTTGGATGTCTAGCCATCCATATGAAAATTGTTCAATCATAGCATATTCAAGCTTTTCATTAATAATCATCTGTTAAATCTCTTCGTGCTCCCATATAATCATTGGTTCTCCATGTAAATATGATACTGGCTTTAGTGGAATAGATATTTTGGTGGCTGATTGTGGCTTTAGGTGGGCTGTATAGGTGGGTTTGGTTGTTGTAGTATCAGGTTGTCCTTTCTCCAGTGAAGCAGGACTGGTGGCCGTGGTGGCCATTGCCACCAGAATGTGTAAACAGAGCTAGGGTTCGACGGCGACGATGGTTGTTTTCGTTAGTTACGTATCTTTTTTTTTCAAGTCCTTATCTGGCATTCAAAGACCCTGCTCCCAAGGAAAAAGTTCTCTCCTAATTATACACCAAATTAGGGGCGTCAAAAATCTTCCCTTGTTTGAACTTGTTTAATTGTAGAATTAATTTTGAAGATTGTTCAACTTAGTAGTTATAAACAAATTCTTGAAATTATCTGTCGCATAAGTAAATTTATTTTAGACACAATAAAGTTATTATTTGTTCATTTGAAGTCCTTTGGGTTAGATAAATCCGGCCCGAAAGAATCGTTGTACTTCTTGAGTGACCACTACACTTGCGTGTGCTTTTGGACACAACACTGTCACACAAAAATACTAACACTGCTTGTCCAAGCTCATGGCCTCAGCTCAACAGTTCAATACAAACAATCACATAACTTGAGGAAATACGCACAAACTACCAAACAATCTCAATCAAGCAAACACATGACAACCTAAGTTTCAGGCCACCCAAGAGCAATTCTATAGATCACTACAACCCGTAAAGATCAACCTAAACTAAGGATATTCCGTCTTAAAACAACACTAAGCAACCCATAGTGGCCATACGTTGGCTAATGATCAAAAAGCCTAAATTATTCCTAAACTCCAACTTAAACTTGTGATACTACTTAAAATATATTCAATCTAACTAAGCCAGGTCTAATAAAGGTAAATTGTAACCTTCCTTAAGGCCTAAAACCGCACACGAACACTACTCAACCGCATTTCCCTTTTGAAGAGCCTCGGAGTGATGCAAAGCTACCAACATCTCCAAGAGAATGCAAAAACAAACACAACAATACTAAAATCAATCAAGAATCATCCAAATCCGTCAATAATTGATCCTAAAATTGCAATTTAACTATCTCCAAAAATGGGATATGCAAACTGCCAGCATTTCATTTAAAAGACTAAACTACCAATCATTTGCCCTTCGTGAACGTGGCGGCCTTCCCGCGAGCAGCGAATGCAAAGAGAGGAGCATTGTTGCATTAGCTACACTAGCAACACTGCATTAACAGTTCTCAAGAAGGCCAAAATCCCCTATCAAGGGTTCAGAATTCATTTGGAACCCCGTCAACGCAAACCAAATATGCTATCTAGCAAAAACGACATTCCAGAATCAACAAAATTGACAAAACAACAAACCAAGGTCATCTCATCAAAATGTTGACCATAGTCAACACTTTCAAAGAATTACCTAATAAAATGCTAAATGCCACAAAGTTATCCTGACTACCTCGGGAACCAAACCAAATGTTGTTCTAGACCAAACTCAACATTCCATAGCTAAACATGCTGATGAAATTCTATTTTGAGCACGTTAACCAAGAAATTTGACCAAAGTCAAACTTTGGGCAAAACTCAAAAGCTAAAATACCTAATCATAGCAACTCCAAATAAAAGACTTGAAACCTAAATTGATCATCACACTAGACCAAAATGACCCTTGTGGAGCTGATGGAATTGACAGAATTTTGATCTGACATCAGAATCTCTAGATGTTGACTAATATGATGACTCAAAAAATGATAGGTTGAACTAGAGCCTTGACGTTTGGGTTAGTGTGAATTTAGGTTGTTGTCTATGCTGTTTTAGAACCTTAATGGAGCAAGGATGAAGCCTAGAGTGCAAGCAAGGGACTTAGCTAGAAAGTCTGAGTGAAAGAAACCTTGTTCTTTGGAGGACCTTTTGGCGATGGGGCTGTTTGATCGCATAAGGGGTTTGGCGAGCCGCCCTTATGCCCATATGGTCGCCTAGTTGACTGCCCTATTGGCCTAGGTACTGGACCAAAGGGCGAGTTAATTGGTAGCTTGCAAGGCTGGTTGGCGTGTCGCCCATTGGCCCCCTCCAATCGCCCAATGACCAGCCCATTTAGTGAGCTCACTGAAACAAAGGGCGAGCCAAGGGTGCACTTGGTGAGTCGCCTAGTGCACTTGGCGAGCCCAAGTGTCCAAAGGGCGAGCTTAGACGGGCAAGGGGCAGAATTTTAAGGTGCAACTTTGTGGGTCCTTAGTCATTTTCCAAAGTTGATTCCACCTTATTCTAGTCCTTTCCTAGCAATTATAAGACCTTTTTAAGATCTAAATACTTTAATCTAAGTCACTCCAAATAGAATTAAAAGAAAACTCATCCCCTCTCAAATATTTCTCTCACTAGAAATCCTCCATTAGAGAAGAAAAAGAAGAAGGGAGCCATTGAAGCTAGGGTTTGGTGATTTCAATGTTGTTCTTCATCAAATTGCTTGGGGAATCTTAGTAAAGGTATGGTGATCCTTCATCTAGGGATAGATTCCATCCCTAGAGTCAATTTCAAAGAAGTTTTCAAAGTTTCAAGTTCATGAAAAACCTAGGGTTTTACTCAATCTCATGGGTTCTTTTCTCAAACGATTTTAAATGGTTACTAATGTCATATTATGATTGTATTGATGTGTAATTGATGTTTTATGATGGAAATACTCTATGAACATATGAATTCTATAAATTCCTAAATTATTCCTTTAAGAAGTGGGTTTGTTAATTATGAAAGCGTATAATTGGGTTATGGCTAAATTGCTTTGGGTTATTGAATTGTTGTTGGTGAGTTGATGATTTGTGATCATAGCCTTAGAAGGGCAAGTTATGACCTAATAGTATGTTGAAGTAGAATTGTGTTAGAGATGTTGATCCACTTGAAAGGTGGAGGTGTTAACTTACTGTCACAACCCAGACCGTCGTGATTGGCACCCATACTATCACTCCGGTAGGAGAACCACCACTACAATCCATACTAAAGCAATTAATCTAAAAACTAAGGCATTTATCATTAGAAAACACAAATAGTTACTAAAACTGAAGTTCTTATAACTTCACAAAAGATCTAACAACTAACAATGCGGAAGATAAACCTAGAACCTGAAAGTCAATGTACCAAAGCTATTAAATGATAACAAAGTCTAAACAAGAAAATACTAATGCACTAATCAACTAACTAAACAATTGTCTAACTCCGGAAATGGTGGACATAGATGAAAGAGAACTCCATGGTATCCCGGAAGATGTGACTCACCCTTGAATTCAATGCGATAATCTCTAATCTCCTAAGCGAGGTCTGTCAATAGCCGCTTGAAGATGCCATGTACACAACAAAAATAAGACCAAGTGCAGAATCACAGTGTACTAGTAGGATCACGCGGCTATCCCACTAGCGTAACATAAGTCAATCAAACAACATTATAATCACATACATATATATCAATATCTACAATATCATCAACATGCTTATCAACAACAACTTCACATTTTATATCATCTCATTAGTCCTCTCACGGAACCCAAACTCAAACTGTTAGCTTGCCGAAACGTGGTAATCGATCCCATTTTTATGCCGGAACGTGGCAACCGATCCTAATTAGTTATGCCAGAACGTGACAACCGATCTCAATCACACACCACAATCACAATCAGAAGTACATCATTAGGATCATACATTTACATCATGATTTCATGGCAACCATCGTTCAACTATCTTATTTACAATAAGTGTGATCAACATTGTAACATTTATACACATACAAGTATCATAATAAAGCAAGAACAAACAACCATCACACAATCATAGAATCACAACCATCACCTACCTCGAAACAAGCTTGAAACCCTAAGAAACTTGATTCTTCCCTTTACGGATTCGTTCCGCTTGTTCTCGGTCTACAAACAACAATACAATACAGGAATCAACAAATAATTATTAATTACCCGGATTACTAACAATCCTAACAAACCCTAGATCAACCCATGATCCCAATTCATCCAAACTAGGGTTGTTTCCACCATGGATTCAAGATCAAAACCCTCCCCCATCAATATTGACCCATTTTATTACGTTCTAACGGATCGAAAAGTGAATTCTAGGAGTGGAAAGCTTACCTTTAGCCTCAAGAAACGAAAAGCGAGTTGAAATCGCCTAGGGGTCGTTCTCTAGCTCTAAAAGTCAAAAAGTGCCAAATAAGGTCGTTTAAGGGTTTAATTAACGATTTTAATTCCCGTCGTCCCGCTACAATGGCATCCACTCGCTGCAGCGACACCAATCCCGCTACAACGGCGCCTCGAAAGATTTACAACGATTTTATGACTTTTAAATCCCGTCTTGTCCGCTACAACGGCAATTTTCGGGGTAGAGAGTTCTTAGGGGAAATTCAATTTCCCCTCTTTTAAAACACACCCTCGACCCATTACACTCAGAAAATGTCCTTAACGTTAAGATCTATTCCCGGAGATCTACTTATCCAAATTCAATTTCGTAAAGTCTTACGGAATTCTTAACGAGTTAGCTATCCATTCTTATAATCAAATTCACATTTACTTCACTCAATTGTTACCAGATTTCCCTACACCTGGATGACTCCGAATTCCTCCAAATCTGGACAAGGTTGGAAAAATCCTAGTACAACGAAAAAGTTTTTCCGACCCCAATTTTTCCCTCGTTGGCATTTCTATAACGATGGAACCTAGTCGTTACAATAGATACCAATTTACCCATCACTCGTCCCCGAGTGATCAAACTTAGGAAAGTAGGCCAAAGAAGGAACAAAGTAGTACCTGAATCAATGAACAATTGCGGATACTTGTCTCGCAAGTCCTTCTCGATCTCCCAAGTAGCTTCCTCAACTGGACGATGCTTCCATTGAATCTTCACGGACTTAATCTCTTTGGTCCTCAACTTACAAACATCACGATCAAGAATAGCAATCGGTTCCTCCTCATATTGGAGATATTTATCTAGCACGATTGAGTCCCACTTAATAATATAGTCACCATCACCATGATATCTTTCCAACATGGACACATAAAATACGGGATGAACACCGGATAAACTAGGGGGTAGGGCCAACTTATACGCTACCGGACCTACACATTCAAGAACCTCGAAGGGGCCAATATATCGTGGACTCAACTTACCCCGCTTACCAAATCTCATCACCCCCTTCATGGGTGATACCTCAAGGAGAACATTCTGACCAGTCTGAAATTCCATGTCTCTTACCTTATGATCTGCATAGTTCTTTTGTCTACTCTGTGCAGTTAGAAGTTTAGCTTGAATGCTCCTCACATTATCTTGAGCATCCATCACTAAGTCAACCCCCAAAGGTTTTACATCTTCAGACTCGAACCAACCTATAGGAGATCTACATCCCCTCCCATATAACGCCTCAAATGGTACCATATCAATGCTTGAGTGATAACTGTTATTATAAGAGAATTCACATAATGGTAAAAACTTATCCCAATGCCCTCCAAAATCAATCACGCAAGCTCTCAACATGTCTTCCAACACTTGTATAGTCCTTTCTGATTGTCCATCTATCTGGGGATGGAAGGTTGTACTAAAAGTGAGTTGTGTGCCCAATTCATCATGCAACTTCCTCCAAAACTTAAAAGTGAAAAGGGTACCGCGATCTGAGATGATGGAAAGGGGCACACCATGCAACCTCACTATCTCTTTTACATAAATCTTAGCCAATTTTTCAGCATTGTAATCTACCTTTACCAGAATAAAGTAGGCTGATTTAGTCAATCTATCGACCACAACCCAAATAGAATCAAACTTCCCTAAGGTCTTGGGAAGGCCAACCACAAAATCCATGGCTATCATTTCCCACTTCCATTCCAGAATTGACATACTTTGGAGTAAACTCGCAGGCCTTTGATGCTCATATTTTACTTGTTGACAATTCTGACACTTCGCCACGAACTCCGCGATATCTTTCTTCATACCCGACTACCAATAAATTCACTTCAGGTCTCTATACATCTTGGTCACACCCGGATGAATAGAATAGCGGGAACCATGAGCTTCCGCCAACAATCTTTTAATCAAATCATCAACTCGTGGAACACATATTCTACCTTTGTAGTCGAGTACACCATCCGCATCTAGAGTGGTTCCTTGAGACCTACCCATCACAATCTTCGTGCTAAGATCCTTTAAATTTTCATCTTCGAATTGCTTGCTCTTGATCTCCTCAATGAACGTGGACTTAGCTTCAATGCTAGCTAACAACCCACCTATTTCATAAATGCCCAATTGCACGAACTTAGACTCTAAGGTCTGAATTTCCTTGGCCAAAAGCCGCTTGGTTGCACTCAAGTAGGCTAAGCTACCTATACTCACCGTTTTTCGACTCAAAGCGTCTACCACAACATTAGCCTTACCCGAATGGTATTGAATGGTCACATAATAATCCTTGAGTAACTCCATCCATCGTCACTGTCTCAAATTCAAATCCTTTTGAGTGAATACATGCTGCAAACTACGATGATCAGTAAATACCTCACACTTAACGCCATAAAGATAATGTCGCCAGATCTTAAGAGCAAATACCACCGCCGCTAACTCCAAATTGTGGGTGGGATAATTTCTCTCGTGCACCTTCCGTTGACGCGAGGCATAAGCTATGACATTCTTATCTTGCATCAACACAACACCCAAACCCGAATGTCAAGCATCACAATAAACAATGAAATCCTTACCCTCAACCAAAAATGCTAAGATTGGTGCGGTAGTCAAGAGAGTCTTGAGCTTTTGGAAGCTCTCCTCACACTTTTCAGTCCATTCAAACGGTATTTCCTTCTTAGTCAAATTAGTCAAGTGAGTAGCAATAGAAGCAAAATTCTTAACAAATTGACGGTAGTAGCTAGCGAGTCCCACAAAACTCCTAACCTCCGTCACAGAGCTAGGCCGGACCCAATTTTAACCGCCTCAATCTTTTGAGGATCTACCATTAACCCTTCTTTCGAAACTGCATGACCCAAAAATGCCACCGATTTCAACCAAAATTCACACTTGGAAAATTTTGCATATAACTTTTGTTTCACAAGAATACCCAAAACCGTACGAAAATGGTTGGCATGCTCTTTTTCACTTCTTGAACAAACCAAAATATCATCAATAAAGACTATCACAAAAGAATAAAGAAATGGCTTGAATACCCCATTCATCAAGCTCATGAAAGCTGCAGGCGCATTTGTCAACCCAAACGACATAACCAAAAATTCATAGTGCCCATAACGAGCCCTAAAGGCCGTCTTGGGTACATCTTCAGGCCTAATTTTTAATTGATGATACCCAAATCTTAAATCAATTTTGGAGAAGACCGTTGCACCTTGCAATTGATCAAAGAGATCATCTATTCTAGGCAAAGGGTATCTATTCCGAATAGTGACCTTATTCAATTGTAATCTATACACATCCGCATACTACCATCCTTCTTCTTAACAAAAAAAACCGGAGCACCCCCCGGGGAAGCACTAGGACGAATAAATCCCTTATCCAGAAGCTCTTGGATTTGAGCCTTAATCTCTCTCAATTCTGCCGGAGCCATACGATACGGAGGAATGGAAATGGGGAGGGTACCAGGCTCTAAGTCGATACAAAAATCTATGTCTCTATCTGGAGGCATGCCAGGCAAGTCACTTGGAAATACCTCACTAACTCAGACACCACAGGAATAGACCCAATGGATGGAGCCTCAATCCCAACATCCCTAACATAAGACAAATAAGCTAAACAACCCTGCTATACTAGGTTACTAGCCCGGCTGGAGGATATAATCTTAGCTTGCTTAGGCTTTTACACCCCTCCCACTCTAATCTTTCCCTTTCTGGAATTTCTAGAGTAACAGACTTAGTATTACAATTGAGCATAACATGATAGGGGGACAACCAAGTCATGCCTAAGATAATATCAAAATCATCCATATCCAAAATCACCAAATCAGCCCCCCAAGTCTAAAATCCCATAAACAAAACAGGGAAAGCACGATATACATGGGTGACTATGACTGACTCTCCAACAGGGGTAGAAACACGAATAGGAGCATCAAGGATATCACATAACATCTCAAAATCATAGGCAAATCTCACAGACACATAAGAATAAGTGGAACCCGGATCATAACACATTAGCCATCTGGTCACAGACAAGAATAGTACCTATGATCACTGCGTCAGATGACTCCGCCTTATTTTTGCCCGGAAAGGCGTAACACTGAGCTCTATCATCAACATAAGCCACCTCCCTGCCTGGTTGCGCGTTACCTCTTTCTCCATTACCATTTCCTCTACCTCCACAGCCTCACAAGTTACCTCCCCGCCCACCTTGTGGACGTCCTCTGCCATTATTACCATTTCCCGCGGGTACCATTGCTCGAGACGGATGCTTTCTGGAATCAAACACACGTGGGTGTGGACAATCCCTCCTCATGTGTCCAAGTTCCCTACAATTAAAGCAAGTGCGGTCACCAGATAGTTTGCTGCCCATCGAAGGTGCGACTCCGTGGCTATCCTAAAAATTATAAGACGGAGTTCCCGAATAATTACCTGTAAAGGTGGGCATAGCGGATTGAATTGGCTTGGCCGCAAGCATTGGCTTTCCAGACCCCCTAGCATAAGAACCTTGAAAATTACCGGAATTCTTAGCCCTCTGACAATGCCTTGGCTTGACCGTCTCGCCTAACCCCCTCCACTTTCTTAACATAGTTCATCACCTCATTAAAACTCCTCCCTGCAGAAGTCATATGAACGGATAACACTTGCAACTCAGAATTCAAACCTTTAATAAATAATCGGATCCTCTCCTCCTCCGTAGTAACCAACTGCGTAGCATATCTAGATAAAGCATGAAACTTGGCCTCATAAGCAGCTACAGACAAACCACCCTGCTCTAAGGCCATAAACTCATCCTTCTTACGATCCCTCAAAGTCCTAGGCACATATATTTCTAAGAAAAAGTCATGAAATTGGGTCCTAGTAAGCGGAGGTAAAGTAAAAGATTAGCACTCCATATAAGCTCTCCACCATTGCTTGGCCTCACCTTGAAGTTGAAAGGACATGAACTCAACCCCATGTTGGTGAACAATACCCAATTTATGCAGCCTCTCATAACAGTCTAAAATGAACTCGTAAGCATCTTCTGTCTCAGAGCTAAGAAGCACCGGAGGCTTGGGCTTCAGAAACTTGGTCAACATATCATGCTCATTGCCGGTCATCACAGAACCCAACAAGGGACGAAAGAAAGCATCGTTACCTACATTCCAAACCATCTTGGGCGTAGTGCTAGCAACAAGGGGATTAGCAGGGAGTTGAGTAGGTAGAATCATGCCCAGACCAACTAACCCTTTCAAAAACGACATGATCTGTTGAGCTAACATTGGATCAATGGGAGGGACCCCTGTAGCCTCAGCATGCACTCCTTCCTCATGTTCAATCTCCTTCACATCCTCAACTTCCTTTTCTATCTCCTCATTATGCACTGGAGGGTTCTCATTTATCGGAACATTGTCAATCGGCACCTCATTCATAGCAGGCGCCACTCTCCCATGGCCTCTACCCCTAGCTCTTTCTCTACATCTGCCTCGATCGCGACCTCTCGCTGTGGTTTCCTCATCTGGAGCACTAACAGGAGCTACGGGTCTAACGTTGTTATATCTAGTATTAACCATCTCCGGACAGAAGAATGAAAGAAGTTAGATACCAATTTGAATCGATAGATACCAATTGGAATCAAGTCATAGCACGAAGGAGACAAGAGAAAAATGAAGATTTCCTAAAGTCCTATAGCCTCTCGAAGAAAAGTAAAGGCAGCCCCATACCGTTCCGCGAGACTCTATTAGACTCGTTTCGGTACATTGAAATCAACGAACCTAGGCTCTGATACCAACTTTGTCACGACCCAGATCGTCGTGATGGGCACCCACACTAACACTCCGATGGGAGAACCACCACTACAATCCATACTAAAGCAATTAATCTAAAAACTAAGGCATTTATCATAAGAAAACATAAATAGTTACTAAAACGGAAGTTCTCATAAATTCACAAAAGATCTAACAATTAACAATACGGAAGATAAACCTAGAACCTGAAAGTCAATGTACCAAAACTATTAAACGATAACCAAGTCTAAACAAGAGAATACTAATGCACTAATCACCTAACTAAACAATTGTCTAAGTCCGAAAATGGTGGACATAGACGAAAGAGAACTCCATGGTAGCCTGAAAGATGCGGCTCACCTTTGAATTCGAAGCGATAATCTCTAATCTCCTGAGCGAGGTCTGTCAATAGCCGCTTGAAGATGCCCTATACTCAACAAAAATAAGAGCAAGTGTTGAATCAGTACACAACCACATTGGTAGGATCATCGGCTATGCCACTAGTGTAACATAAGTTAGTCAAACAACATTATAATCACATACATATATATTAATATCTATAATATCATCAACATGCTTATCAACAACAACAACTTCACATTTTATATCACATCATTGGTCCTCTCACGGAACCCACACTCAAACTGTTAGCTTGCCGGAATGTGGCAATTCGATCCTATTTTTATGCCGAAACGTGGCAACCGATCCCATTTTTATGCCAAAACGTGGCAATCGACCCCAATTAGTAATGCCGGAACGTGGCAACCGATCCCAATCACACACCACAATCACAATCATAAGTGCATCATCAGGATCATACATTCACATCATGATTTCATGGCAACCATCATTCAACTATCTCATTTACAATAAGTGTGATCAACATTGCAACATTTATACACATACAAGTATCATAATGAAGCAAGAACAAATAAACATCACACAATCATAGAATCACAACCATCACCTACCTCGAAATGCTTGAAACCCTAAGAAACTTGATTCTTCCCTTTTCGGATTGGTTTCGCTTGTTCTCGATCTACAAACAACAATATAATACGGGAATCAATAAACAATTATTAATTACCCGGATTACTAACAAATCTAACAAACCCTAGATCAACCCATGATCCCAATTCATCCAAACTAGGGTTGGTTCCACCATGGATTCAAGATCAAAACCTTCCCCCATCAATATTGACCCATTCTATTACGTTCTACGGATCGAAAAGTGAATTCTAGGAGTGGAAAGCTTACCTTTAGCCTCAAGAATGGTGAAAATGAGTTGAAATCGCCCAGGGGTCGTTCTCTAGCTCTAAAAGTCAAAAAGTACCAAATATGGTCGTTTAAGGGTTTAATTAACGATTTTAATTCCCGTCGTCCCGCTGCAACGGCACCTATCCAGGCACAGCGGCACGAAGTGGACCAGTGAGCCTCGAACGATTTACAATGATTTTGCGACTTTTAAATCCCGTCTTGTCCGCTACAGCGGCATGCATCCCGCTGCAGCAGCAATTTTTGAGGTAGAGAGCTCTTAGGGGAAATTCAATTCCCCTTCTTTTACAACAGACCCTCGACCCATTACACTCAGAAAATGACCTTACACCTAAGATCGATTCCCGAAGATCTACTTATCCAAATTCAATTCCGTAAAGTCTTACGGATTCCTTAACGAGTTATCTATCCATTCATATAATCAAATTCACATTTACTTCACCCGATTGTTACCAGATTTCCCTACACCTTAATGACTCCGAATTCCTCCAAATCTAGACAAGGATGGAAAAATCCTAGTACTACGAAAAAGTTTTTTCTGCCCCAATTTTTCCCTCGTTGGCATTTCTATAATGATAGAACCCGATCGTTACACTTACTATGTATAATGTGAAGAGCATACATGTGATTTCAATGTAGAATGATGATCTTGTATAGAAAGTAAATGTGTTGTGATTAAAAGTATATTCTCACTTAGCACTCATGAATGATGATGATGGAATGTGAAGTGTTCTATAAGGTAATATTGAATGTCTTGAATTGGTAGGCTAAGGCCTCCTTTTCTTGTTTGATGAATGTATCTTGAATTATTGTCTTAATGTCTTGCATTGGTAGACCTAGTGTTGGTAACCTTTCATGAATGAATGAACGATAAACCTTGAATCGGTAGACCTAAGAATGGTAGCCCTTTCATGTGTGAAAATATGACCTTGAATCGGCAGACCCAATGTAGATGGCACCCTTCTTGGAAAGTCATGAGCTATCCTTAATATACTTTGAATCGGAAGACCTAGTGATGGAGACCCTTTCTTGTGTAATGTGCTTTGGGTCGGTAGACCTAGTGTTTGTATCCCTCTCAAGTACAATGATGTTAATGCGAATGAACTACTCTATGGGAATGGAGGCTAGTCACCGAGTGGATAGGCAAGGTGGAAACTCTCCCAATGTTAGGCTAGGGTTACAATGAACATCTTCCTATCCCATAACTATGTGCCCACATAGGATATATATAAGCCGATAGTTTCTACCAAAGCTAAGATATCATCTAGTTCTACCTTAGGCAAGTGGAACACCTTTTTTCGGTGTGGGGTCATATGACACCGAATTCCATGCTTTAGCTATCATTGTCTATGTCAGTTAAACGCCTATTCCTGAAACGACCCCAAAAATGGCCGAAAATGTGCTTCGAAAAGACCTAAAATTATAATTTCCATATATCTCAAAATCCGTGCATCATTTCGGAAATTCGACTTCATATTCTTATTCAGGGGGTCAAATTGAGTGGGAAATGAGTCTAAC
>JAJOOE010016741.1:0-37467 GCA_036250405.1 Solanum raphanifolium
AATATAATGAATGATAACTTGCAAAGTGTTATTTTTAGATTTTCATCTTGATCAACTTTATTTTATCATTTCAAAATTTTCATTCTATCATATAAAATATCTCCACATGTATTTCAATTTAAAGATAATAATTGATATCATTGCTTTCAAATTTCAAATTAAAATTGATTTGAAATGAATTACCATGTATGTTTTCATGTTATATTCATAATATCATGTTGGTGGCGTTTATAATGTCTAAACTTTTTCTAATTAATATTATAAAAAATATATTAATTATTTATATAAAATTAATTTTAAATTTTAAAAACTATATCCTACTATTATATACATGCACTTTTGTTACTCAATAATAATAATTCATATTAATTATTTTTTAAGTTTAAAAATTATTATATTTTAAAATATCCGCGCAACGCGCGGGTATGTATACTAGTAATAATTAAAAGGTCAAAACTATTCTTCTTCCTCATTCTCTCCTCCACCACACACCATCCATTCACCACCGCTATTAATACAATCAAATTAATTTTTTAATTTTTCAGTTCCGAAAATCACCACAACCATCGTCATCTTCTCATTCTTATTCTTTAGATCCATCAATTACAACTTTTATTGCAATCTTTCAAGTTCAGTGCTACACACCATTGTACATCTATCACACCCATCAAGTTCATATATGCAGTTATTCATTCTAAACGGGAGGGACTACAACGTACAAATAATACATAGCATTCGTATATATATGTGCTCCTTTTATAGTTTTATTCCTTTTGGAGGCATTGTAATATTAGATACACAATTAAAAAGCATGAAATTGATAACATACAAATTAAATCTACAAAAAAATAATGAAAATCTGAATTTAATAAAAACCCCAAAAAGAAAAAAAGCAAAACAAGAAATTAGGGGTAAAGAGGAGGCGCGGGAAAAGTTTGGAAGAATGAGGAAGAAGGGGTGGGATAGTTTGGTCGGGTTTTAGAAACTAAATGCTTTTATTTATTATTTTTGGCTGAAAATTAATTTTTCCATATAATGTATTTTTAAAGTATTATTTTGTACTTAAATATAACATGTCTTTCCTTAATTAGTCATTATATTACATTATTCGCGAGTGTGTTACACACAGTGTAATTTTAGTGGATTGTCAAAAAAGTGTCAAACTGACACAACGGGATCTTACATGAGGTGTCTAAAATGAACATGTCCAGTTGAGTACAAAGTATGTGATTTTAACACTCTCAATATCAAAATTTGAACTCCAGACTTTAATTGAGATTTTTTTTACTAATCCATACCTTTTGATAGTCATTTGATATGTGAGAATAAGTGAGATAAAGATAATTTTGAAATAAAATTTGAGATTAACTTAATTCCATTTTTGGTGTAAGATATTAGCTAATCGATTAGGATTATTTTATCTCATCATTTATACTAAAATAACATAATTACTATCTCATATAAAAGTGAGAAAAAATAAACTCTAAAGAAATCCTTATTTATCTCATCTCGCGTATTAAACGACCCCAATAATTTTTCCATTAACAATGTTTGGAATATTTTAGGATTTTATACTTTTGATCTATTATTTCGACTTTAATTTGAAATTTGGAAACTTTGTTAGAAAAATAGTTCAAGTGAAATGGAATTATTTCTTTTATGTCTTTTTCTCCCTTCATTTATTTCTTCATGATTACTCTTTCAGTATGAATAATGTAACTCACTGTTTGTTTGTTTTTTTTATTTAAAGAATATTGCCAGTTTCCCACTTGGCCAATTTTTTTAATGTTCAGAAAAGTACCCCATTAATTAGTTAGAGTGTGACAACAACTGATCGAAAATAAAAAAGTTGTTTGACCAAGGGAAAGATATGTCACTGTCTTTAAAAATAAAATGTGATTTTAAAAAAAAAAGTTGAAAAAAATATTATAAAATTCAATTGTGTTTGAATATATAATTTGAATAAGATAAAATATTATAAGGGTAAAATATGTCATTAGAAAATCAGATCAAAATCACTTTTTGGAAACTTAAAACTCATCTTTATAAAAAAAATCAAAAAGTTTAATCCATGTATAATTAAATAGTTTTTTTTACGGGAGCGTAGCACTTAGAATTAGAGGTGAATTCAGAATTTATAATAATAAATTATCAATATAATTTATAGGTAGAGTATGGAAAAGATATGATATAGGTAGATTTTATTTGTATCTTTGCGGGTATGAAGAATGTTTCGACGACCAGCTCTACAACTTTTAGTGTCATATTTTTCAAAACCAAGTTGTGTACCGTCCGATTTGCAACCCCTACTACATCTGCCTTTACGATATTTACTATATTTCGTACGTTTCGGATATAGCACGTCCTCTTTTTTTTTCTATATGAAATCCACACTTTGACACCTAAGAATCCGTAACGAGTAGATATAAACACTCGATTAAAACAAGTATTTTTTAAGCTAAGTAGAATTACACACCGAAAAATAAGAGACTACGTTATTACAAAGCAATACAACAGGAGGAGACTAGCACCTTACCTCCTCCATACAAAATGTGTC
Organism: Solanum raphanifolium; assembly: GCA_036250405.1. Taxonomy (NCBI): domain Eukaryota; kingdom Viridiplantae; phylum Streptophyta; class Magnoliopsida; order Solanales; family Solanaceae; genus Solanum; species Solanum raphanifolium. Next base: position 2,558 of record JAJOOE010016741.1, read on the forward strand.
AACACTTGCCTATCTATTAATCTTCTACTGCCTTTAAATCATTCTATTTAGGGTCATATCCCTAATAAGTTATATTTGTGTGTACGTCTTGTCTAATAATCCCTCAAGTTTTTTTTTTGACTTACCTGTGCGGCTGTGCCTTATCTAACTCTTGCTACAATCAATCTCTCACACCTTTTTATTGACGCATGCATATTCTTTTTACATGTTGAGATAATACATAAGCACATCATTTTACCTTGCTTGGACGACATTTATACCTTCCAACTTTGAGTGTGTATAATTATGCACTTAAATTTGTATAGAGTTAAACAAGTAGACATAAGCATCCTATATGATAATTCGTGTGAGATACATTCGAGTGGATTTGTATTATGTCATGTTGGACGCATATTATGGTATATATGACGTATATGTTAATTTGTTCAATTTTATATAAATTTACATGTATACTTGTATACACCTAAATTTTAAGGATATAAATGTTAGTTAATATCAAATTAAATAATACATTTATATATTACAACCTCACATGTCCGAACCATTTTAATTTTGTTTTTTCATCATATCCCACCAGGGGCGGAGGCAGCATATAATAAGGGGGTTCATCCGAAGCCCCTCGGCGAAAAATATTACTATTTATACATGGTTAAAATTATTTTTTAGGTATGTATAATAGATGTCGAACCCTCTTCCACTAGTTTGTGTGTTTACTTCTCAAATTTTGAACCCCTTATTAAAATTTTTGACTCCGTCATTATATTCCACCACGTAAATTATCTCTCCTGATTAATATTTTCTTATAAACATATAGTAAAAAATACGATAAATATTTTAAGACGGAGAAAATATGTGCGTGGGTCCAAACATTGGGGTCGTACCTCATTGAAGTGGGTGCCAATTAAATGTGGCAAAAATTGAAAGAAAAGAGGAGTTAGAGGTTCTGAATTTGCAAAGCTCAGAAAATTGAGTTGACACTTGTGACAGCTAAGAGAAAAATTGATGAATTTTGGAAAGAAAATTGTTTTCTTCCTCCCTCTCAATATGATATAGACGATCTATCATAATGCTAGCATTAGTGTTTACTTATACGACTTGAATCAATGAGCTATATGATAAAATGAGAAAATAATACTCCTTTCATGGGCGAAGTAACTTGACACACTAAGTATCGCACATTAGTAGAGTTCTGAGAAGGGTCACACCCAAAAGGATATGATAGATATTCTATCATAATACAAACATGAATCTGAAACGGAGCCAGGATTAGGAGTTTGCAGGTTCTAAATTTTAAGGATAGAAAGAGAAAAATATTGTAAAGAGAAAAGAGAAACTTTTGTTGATAGTGGGGTTCAAACCCACAACTCTAGTGTGGAAAGCATTTTCACGACCCCTTCCTTATCACTGAGTCGTCAATCAGTTTTGTTAGGGATTCATAAGTTAATATACATATATATTTATTTAATTTTCTAATACAAGTATAAAGTCTACATAAAAGCTATTGGATTCATCTGAATCCCCACCTAGCTTTGTCTCTTTCTATATATATATATAACGTATCAAAATATTTTTTAATCTTGTGATATTGAAAGAGATGTAAAAAGTTGAAATTAAATAAATAATTAATGTTATCAAAATAATTTGAGACGTACGACTAAAATTTACGATAGATAATTTGAGTCGAAGAGAGTAGGTTTTGGAGGGGAGGAACATGACAAACTTCACATGTTCCTTTTATTCAAGTCTGATTGAGTAGTAATGTGTCAAATGGACTTTCTATTTTCATGTATGACTCATATGGCATTTTGCCCTTTCAGCCTGCCTTGTTATTGGCAAAATGTGTTTTGTGTACTTCTCTTGGTTCTTTTGAGCTCCCTCTGCATTTACCATGTGACTTGGTTTAAAACTTTTAAAAAAGAAGTGTCATTTCAATGTAGTACACTTCTTGTAGAATGGACTTTCAAAGTTGTAGTACAAAGATCATACACATTTTTTGGTCCGATATCTGATATTTACTTTAGAATTCAATTAATTAAGATTCATGTTTCATTTCAAAAGCGATCACAAATTTCTACGACAAATTACTTCAAACCCTTTGAGTTGACTACGGATTAACACCTATCCACACTATTGTGATAGGAGCATGACGACTTCATATTTGATATTTATAGCTAATATTAATAAATTGAGGAGTATTTACAACCACATTTATTGTCTCCATAAATACTTTTTTTATATCTCATTCAATATTCATTTTGAGATTTGACTAATAAGAATTCACACCAAAAAATCTCACTTTAAAGTTTAAAAAGATTTCTACGAAAGATCGTTTCCTCATTTCATAGTAAGCAATTCAATAAAGGAGGGGAAATTTGCATACCAATTGTGTGTGTATATATGTGAATAGAGAGTCGTAACAATAGTTATGGATTCGACAAAACTCAATAAGTTTAGTTCAAATCCTCAAAATCATATATAGTAGTGTTATATTTTTTTCTAAAAAAAAAAAAACTTAAATATAAATATGTTGTTGTAGTACTTAAATATAAATGTGCAAACTCACATTCAAAGTATCATATAATGCGATGATAATTGAGTTCACCTCTCTAAGTGAGGTCAGAAATTAAGTCTTATATCTACCTTATTTTTTCATGTCTAAAATTGAGCAACAACTCTCCAAATAGTTATTGGTAACACTTTTGGCGTTTCAATTTTTTTGTTTGTTTTAATCTTTCAAAATTCTCAAATATGTCATATTGGTATATTCTTATATATACACGACTTATAATTTTAAAAATTTAACGGGTTCATGTTAAGAATTTAAAGGTCAAACTAGTCAAATTTATATCGTAGATCCATTTTTTCAAAATAGTGCACTCATCCTTTCGAAATCTTAGATACTCTGATTCAGACCCTATATTTGTATTAAAAAATTATGTTAATACATATAAGTAGATAAATAATGTATTTCGAGCGTAATAAATTAAAAAATATATGATTGAAAATACATAAATTTAAACTTTTGAATCTATCACTAAATTATACATCATTCTTGAACATGAAAAAAAGACCACAAAACAAGTGAATATATGTGAACTCTGAAGTTATGGTTGGCCCAATGTTAGGCCCAATGTCATGGTTGGCCTTCAAAATTCAAATTGCTTCTCATGGGCCCAACATGGACCAAAACGAAAGAAAAACTAGAGGTTTATACTACGAGAACTGCTCTTTGCTAATTTACTCATTCTCAACGTAATCCCACAAGTGGAGTCTAAATCAAGTGATGTGTACATAACCTTAACCTACCTTGTGAAGGTAGAGAGTTTGTTTTCGTTAAACCCTTTGTTGGAATAAATATATTAAAAATCAAGTATATAAAGCAAAAACAATAGAGAAAAAAAGCATGCTAAAAATAACTAAAAAGAGAACAAGTATCATCACTAAATAATATGATAATCGAAGCAGAGGAAATAACATAGACTGATAAGAGAATTAGATAACACTCAACTACCTACTAACTTTATACCCTAATCCTCAACTTTTATTTCTTCGTATCTACGGTCATGTTCTCAGTAAGCTGCAGATGTGACATATTCAGTCTAATTACCTCCCCAAAAATCTTTCCAATCTATCTCCACCTCTCATGATACTCACTATAGCCAACCTCTCACACATCCTCGCTAGGGTATCCATACATCTTCTCTTCACATGCACAAACCTTCTTAGTCTCACCTCCCTCATCCTGTCCACCACATAAACCACTCTCACCTTGTCCCCAATAACTTCATTCTCGATCCTATTTCTTCTAAAATACACACACGTCCATCTCAATATCCTTATTTTTGCTACGTTCATTTTCTAGACATGTGAATTTTTTTGACTAACTAAAACTAAGCTTTTAATGACACATTTTTATCACACAAGACTCTAGATGCAAACTTCTATTTCATCGACCCACTTCAATACTAAGATAACATCATCATCAGTCTCCCTCCTAATTTTATAACTAAGTATGACATAAATTGATTTTTTTTTTTCATTTGAATCAGGTCTGATCCAGTGGAAGAGGTAAAACAAAAATAGTTGAGATAATTTTTTTAAAGTCATATTACATTAAAAAATATTAGGAAAAATTACTTGAATGAATACCTTTTAATAAATAACTATTGATTTTAGCAATACTTTTCATTTATTACCATTTATAGCAATATATAACAATACTATGATAAATGTAATATGTATTAAAAATGAATTATGTATGAAATATATATGTATTATAACTGTTTTAAAATATATTATGCTTGTTTGGTAAGACATTGACACATTATATTATAAGTGTATTAAAATGTGTGATAAATCTTTTATCCATCAATAAAACTTGTATTATATGTGTTTTATAAATTGTTCTCTGTAATATGTATTAAAACTGTATTATAAATATACTAAAAATTATCAAGTAAAAAAATATTATTGCTATAAATGGTAAATATTTTCCTAATGTAGTATATTTATGTAAGTTTCCCAAAAAAATACTCCTTTTTTTTTTAATTTTTAAATTCAATAAATATAAATCTGTTAACGAAAAAGAAACTTCATATATAACACAACAAATATATATAAAACATTTTTAAAACAAAAATATATATATTTTTAAATCGAAAATTGAGGGTATATTGGTCATTTTTCCAAAAAAAAGAAAAAAACTCAAGTCCCTCTTCACCAAGGTTAGAAAAACCTAAACATAAAAGGTCTCAAAAAGGACACAAACCGTTAAAACCTGCAACTTCTCCATTGAACTGAAGCAAATCTCTTAAGAAAAAAAAAATCTATAAAAAGTTCTTTAAATTCCTCTTTTTTCCGCTATTTACATGCAAAATTATTGAATTTTCCATTAAGTTGATAAATTTGTTTCATTCAATATGAAGATTGTTCGTAGAGACTTTGTTCCTGATGGCCCTGGTAGCGTTAAGGTAGTATTTTTTTCTCTATAATTGTTTTTTAAAATCTATAATTCGAGTAATTTTCGTGATTTTTTGAAACCCCAGATGAAGAAAACGATCAAATTGATTTGGGTATTTTTTATTTTCATGTATTATACAGATAATAGCAGAAGAAGCTGATGATCTATGGGTTGCTTATAATCTGATAGCTGAAGGTGATACTGTATTAGCTGTTACTGTTAGGTATTGCAATTTTGCTCAATTTCATTACTGTGAGGTCTTAGCATTATTTTGGGATAAATAAGTAATTTTTATTCGTGTGCTAAAAATTTGAGAATTTGTAGAAAAAACATGTTTTTACTATAAGAAGCACCTTGTTTATACTACTCCCTCACTCTGTTACAATTTGTTTGTCTGGTTTTCAATTGCCATGAGTTTTAAAAAAAGAAGTAAATAACGACTTTTGAATCTCATGGTCGTAAACTAAAGATATGTGGGATGTACGAAAATGCCCTTCAGTCTTGTGGTCTTAAATATGCTAGGTGGAAAGTTGAATGAATGAGTTGCCAAATAAGGAAAGAGACATCGTTTTTGGAACAGACTAAAAAGGACAGTAAGATAAACAAATTGAAAAGGGGGGAGTATTTGGTATCTCATCGGTGCTACAAGAATTACTAAAAAGCTAGTGTCTTGCCTTCTTTTAAAAAAAATAATTTTGATCATGAAAGATGGAATCTTTATCTTGAATATGGATGTCACTTGCTAATTAGAATCAAATTCTGTTCATTCGGAAGGTTGGAGCTTTTCACTTTGTTTGTAACTACTTAGTTGATTCTCTACACTTGTTAATTTGATGCATGTTTCTCATCCTGTTGAGTTGATTGAGAATTATGTTTTTTGGATAACATATTAATTACTCTCGTTCTCCAAAATGTCTAATTTCTGCATCAATTTTGTTGTTTTATTCGTTGATTAGCTGATTCTTAGAAAATGTAGTGTTCTGTGATTTGCGAAAGTAATCTATAGATAGTTAGACTCTAATCACGGGTTGTGCTAACTTCTAGTTAAATTTGTCTAAATTGGCCTGAGATGAGTTTATATGAACTATGGAGTTACATGGTCAGTGAGGATTCATATATACGACCTGAACTTGCTTGGACTGAGGTGTTGTTGTTATGTTGTATGCGGAAATTGTGCATGACAAGTAACTAGAAGGAAAATGGATTTTGAGCATAGTGTGAGTCTCTACTGATTGCACAGGTTGATAATAGTATAGTTATATTTGTTGCTTAAAGCTTAGGTGAAGACTCATTTTTAATGTTGAGAGCAACTTTCTTTTGCAAATTATGCTATGTGGGTCTTTGCTGATTGTTAACACGGTTTTGCTTATCACAACACAACCTACTGGAAGCTGGTTGATTTTTGCTTGTAATTTCTTGTAGGAAGGTCCTAAGGGAAGCTGCTTCTGGAGGAAGAGATGCTGAACGAGTGAAACTGAAATTGGAAATTAAAGTTGAGGTAAGGATATATTAGATATCCAGCATCATTCAGTTGTGGGGTGTGGGCCTTGGTTAGAACTTTGTCGTAGCTTCCAGCATAAGGTGTTTTAAGAGAAATTGAAAGATAAAACTTTGAAATCAATTAACTATAGAGATGAATCTACTAAGGATAGAGAGGAGACTTTTCTTTGTCTTCCTTTTCCAATGTGGTCGAGATGAAGGATTTTTGGGCAGTTTGATGAATTTTGAGGATATCAATACAACCTGTGTATGAAATATACATGATAGATTGTCACATAACAATGCTCCATTTCCAACGAATCTCAATAAATGCGACGTTGATAATTTTGTTACCATAGTAATGATGACAATTGTAATGTGACTGGAAAGTAGGAAATAGATAGCGCTCTTTCTAGGGTTTTTATTCGAGTATATTCCATTCCAATGTGGTATAATATAATTAATTTGGTATTTTAGAATGTGGAGTATGACAAAGAAGGTTCTGCCTTGCGTATTCGTGGGAAGAATATTCTGGAGAATGAACATGTAAAGGTGTGTATTCTTCAACTTAATCCTTTTGGATAAATTCCTAACATTGATGCTGCAACAAAAATCTCTAATTATTTTATTGCAGATAGGGGCCTTTCACACTCTGGAAATTGAGCAACACAGACCTTTTGTGCTAAGAAAGGTACAATGCTGTGTTTTGATTCTTTTCCACCTATCACTCTGTTTTCTTTTAAAATTATTGAGGTATATTAATTACACTTCAAAAGCTATCAAGCTGGTGATATGTGTTCTTTAGGATTGCAGCTCTAACCTATATTTCTCAGACTCTTCAAATATGTCAACGGCTGCATGTCGGATTCTCCAAAAATAGTGTATTTTGGAGTATCCGACACGGGTGCGGCATCGAAAGTGAAGAGTCCGCGCAATTTAGGCTCTTAACAAAAAATCTGTAAAGTTATTCATGTAATTTACATTATTATTATAAAACCACCGTAAAAAACAGAAGAAGAGAACAAATTACCTTACTTTTCTTTAATAACCTTGGTATCCGGGCCAGTTTGTGCACACTTCGACCTGTTCCACCAACACAGCTACCGCCTACCAGGTAACTCTTTCCATCGAGGTTTTGACAAATAAGAAGAAATTGTCTAGTGTATTTCGCCTCTGGTTGGGTTTGAACCTAAGGTCTTATGACTCTTAACTCACTTCATTGACCGCTAGACCATACCCCTTGGGTGCAGTTACTTGCAACTAAATTTCATTTGTCCCGCTGCTGACACCCCTTTGAGGCATCTCGTGTTCCTGTCCTTTGACGAAGTTCACACCCTGCACAAAAGGTGTACATACGATACCTCCTTGCTGTCTCTAGATGGAACAACCCTTCTACATTAATGATGATTCCACCCTGGTTATCGTCATGACCAATTCCATGCCAAATAAGCCAAGAAATAGCTACACATTTTTCAGCAGACACCAAAAAGGGAAACCCAAAGTATACTGTCATTGATTTCTCATAAACAAGTGTACAAAAGCTATTATTAACTCCTATGTTATACATTATGTGGACTTTGGTGAGAACAACAAATACCCAATGTACTGAGGGGGCTAGTTTCTTTTCTCAGCTTGTTTCTTTGTAGTTTGAAGGATCTATGCCCCCTAGTTCGTCTAACACAGGAAGGGCTGAGGCATGATAAGATATGTGACGGTTTGTGTAGCCTAGGTAATATATACTTAAGTGATGCAACAATCTAAGTTCAGGTAGGGGAAATTCTTCTCGTATACATAGGAGTACATGAAATTTGGTATAATTTCCTGATTTTTTTTCTGCATCATACAGAGTTGCTGCATAGATCAAGTACAACGAAATAAGTGTCTTTTCATTAGAGGCTAAATGAGTCATAGAAAATGAATTAGGAGATAATCATTTGTAGTTGTAACTAGAGGTTTCTATAGGAAATTAAGGAGTATTCCAATCGAAATATAAATGCCTATAAATGTATGGGCTAAGAATTACAGGTGAACTTGAAATTATGTGGATCAGGTACAGGCCGAATGAAATTTTCCATAATTTCTTTTACTGCTAGATTTATTACTTAAAAGGGTATACACTTATCAAAATAAAATTTCTTAGAAGGTATGCGTGCTTTTGTTTAAAACTTTTGTTTATGTATAATCCTATCTATGCATGTACACTAATTATTTTGAATTTCTTTGTTTAGTAGTAACTCAAAGTGATCGTTCTTTTCCTATGTCATCTTCCCTATTATTTTTGTATATTCTATTTGTTTAGCAAATTTATGAGCATCTTGTTTGTTTCAATCCTAGTCTTACCTGAACAGAGTTGATTTATACGAAAATTTACACATATATTAGTTCTGACTTGCATTATCTAATTTAGGTGGTCTGGGACTCACTGGCACGGGAGGTTCTTCGTCAAGCTTCTGGTATTTTTCACAGTGCACTTTAACAAAGTTATATTTTTATTTGTTCAAGTGTTGCCATTAACATTATCTGCAATATTAGGCATTTTAGTTCATTGCCTGACTTTTCATCCATAACTTATCAAGTTTTATAACATGTAGATACTTCTTTTTAGTACATTGACATGATTATGAAACCGCTTTATAGGTGCATTATTCTTAGATAGATTGTTTCAGTCTAGGTGTGTTTTAGCCCTTATTTTGCAGAGGTTTTCTTCTCCACTCGTACACTGCAGTGAGAACATGATTATTCGTGCAATTACATGTGTGTTGCAGAGTGCTGTTGAACTGAGGAGAAGTTTCCCTATATAATTGTTGATATTCAGCTGTATTGCTTCCAACATGGATATGTGTTTGTACTGCTCTTAGATTTACCGTTTCAATATGCTGAATACGGTTTTCCATTTTGATGATTCAGATCCATCTGCAAGTGCTGATCTGGCTGTGGTTCTGATGCAAGAAGGATTGGCACACATTCTTCTTATTGGTAAAAGGTAAGCTTGACAATCTCGTAGTCCTATGAATACAAGTTTTAAACAAATCTTGAGTATCTCTTTTCTTGTATTTAAACAAGATGAAATAGTAAGTCGAATGTAAATGTCAGATTTTCTATTGCGGGCTTATATGTTGAGGCTGAGTTAAGTGTTAACTAGATTGTACGGCATAATTTAACCTTATGTACTTGTTACTGTTGTCTGAGCAGCGTGACTATTACCCGTTCTCGTATAGAGACTTCTATACCGCGCAAGCATGGACCAGCTATTGCAGGTTATGATAAGGTAAGTTTCCTTTTGTTTCAGCTTTGTATAATTTAATTATTTTGAACATGACGTCAAGTGAAATTGTGTTCTTAATTTTGATTTGCAGGCGTTAAATAAATTCTTTGACAATGTTCTACAGGTAGACTTTTGCCAACTTTCTTGATGTTGCTTAATGTCCATAAGCAATATGTTACAGGTTCTTATTTCTGTTGCAGGCCTTTGTCAAGCATGTTGATTTCAAAGTAGTTCGCTGTGCTGTGATTGCAAGTCCAGGATTCACCAAGGTATTTTTTGTTTCTTTTTTGTATAGTTACACTTCTTAGCTAGTCATACTTTTATGCTATGTTACAAGGGGAAGAGCATGCATATCTAATTATATCTGTACTATGCATATGTTAATTCAGTTGTGATATTCAACCTTTTTTGGGTTGAATGTGCAGGATCAGTTTCACCGTCACCTGTTGTTGGAAGCCGAGAGGAAGCAACTAAGACCTATAATAGAAAATAAGTCACGCATACTTCTTGTCCATACAACCTCGGGATACAAGTATGCCCTTCTTTCTCTTTCTCTTTCTCTCCTTGCCCTTCATCCCCTCATCTGACATCTCAAAACGATACTTTGTTAATACATTTTTGTGCAAACCATATGATGTTAGACGTGCGTGCTAGTCTAGAATTGACTAATATGTTGCAATTACATTTTTGTGTACACGATTCTCTCGTCAGTACTGCTATTTTAGTACAAATCACCTTTATTATGTGTCTATTTGTAGTTGATATGTAAGAGTTCAATTATTATCCAGCATGGGTGTTTAAGCCCGAGAGTTTTTTTTTTCCTGGTTTACAGACATAGTTTGAAAGAGGTTATGGATGCCCCAAATGTAATGAGTATGATAAAAGATACAAAAGCTGCCAAAGAGGTACCTTATGACCCTTGCCCAACTTAATATTATCTTTAATCTTTATTCTTGTGTTTGTTCAAGTCTTTTTTCGTACTCTTTGAGAATAACAGTTTTCTTTTCTCTTCCAATCTTAATCAGGTTCAAGCCCTAAAGGATTTTTTCAACATGCTTTCAAATGTTAGGTTCTATCCTTGGTCTCAATGTTCTATTTATATTTTTCTTAATAACTTTGGATGTTTCAGAATTTTATCTATCATATGCTAAGAGTACACACAGATTGTTTGGCTTTGAATTTATTTGTTTGCTTTTTTCGGTGTTTTATCTGTTATCTTGGGTTCTGTAAGAGGCCTGAGAGTTTCAAATAAAAGTCGAGGTGTTTCACTATGCATGACGGATATCCCTGTTTAAGGAGATCAAGGTGGACTAATCTGAAATATTTCAAGATTAAGAACAGACACGTTGTGTTATGATGGGCAACTGGTGATATTGTTATCTCTATGTGTGCCTTTTTTTCAGGCCTTTCTACCAATTGAATGCTGAAAATTCATTTGCAACCTATCTTGGTTGAATTTGTTTTCAGCAAGGATCCGTCATAATTCTCAGATATCCAATCATCAACAACTTTGAACTTCTATTAAATTTTATGGCATCTCAGTTGTGTACTTTCATCTAATGATTGTATGTGCAATTTTACTGGAGTAGTAAGAGGATTATCTGTCTGCAATGCTTTGGCCATATTGATTTGAGATAATTTATCATCTGATGTGCCCTCTCCTTAACTTTTTTGCAGACAGAAATACGATAAGGAAGTCTTAATTAAAAATATTTGTGCTTGATTTCCTGGTTTTAAGGATATTTAGGTCTAAAAATTAGAGTTAAATTACATAATTTAAGGATGTTAGATATAGAGGTCTTTTACCAGAGTGAGTGCCTGTTTGAATCCCCCCGCCCTGCATATTTCATGAATTATGATATTAATTGGATATTAATGATGCCGCTTTTCATGCCTTCCGAAGTAACTAAGAAGGATAACACCTTTATTTAAAAGCTTTTTTCCCTCTCTTTTTAGAACTTCTTGCAATAAATGTATGTCATGTCCTTTTTTCCGAATCTCTTAACATTTATATTAATGAGCTTCACCATGCATGAAGTTAACTTCCAGTTGTCAACAAGAGATCCCTGTAATGTGTTCCTTTCCCCGAAACTTATGAAAATTGAAGTTACTTTATTGGGACTTTTCTAGGATCCTGATCGTGCATGCTATGGACCAAAGCATGTTGAAGTTGCCCATGAGCGAATGGCTATTCAGACACTTCTCATTACCGACGAGCTCTTTAGGTGAGTATCTTATGGTCCCAGGTTAATGGGCTTTACGAGCAACAAAAATGAAACTGTATATAGCTTGATACTAAATTTGCAACTCGTGGCATATTTCTAGTTCATAAGTATCTCTTTTTACGTGCTTAGCTTTTAAAATTCACATCTTTGGTTCATAGGATAATATGTAGACATGTTTAACTTTTTATCTTCATATCTCAATCAATTATATATGGGTCATTTCACTCGTCCTCTGTATATATAGTTGGTTGATATTGTACATGAGAAATATCTTACTTCTTTTGATCTGTTGACAGGAGTTCTGATGTAGAAACGAGGAAAAAGTATGCTAATCTGGTCGATTCAGTCAAGGATTCGGGTGGTACTGCTCTCATTTTCTCGTCAATGCATGTTTCTGGAGAACGTGAGTATATACAGTTCCTGTTAATTTCTTTTTTCTTCCAGCATTTACATCTATGCCTTTCCCAGTCGGAATTTATTTAAGTCGGCCCCTAGTAATGCTTTGAATCGTATTTCCCTTCTGTGCACACATTCATTGTCACATACTCACTTCAAATCTTTTTCCTTCCTACGAACACACGTTCTTTACTGCATATATGGCAAGGCTGATTAAATCAGCTTTTGGTTTTCGTCACAGAACTGACACAGCTAACCGGCATTGCTGCAATCCTTCGTTTTCCTTTGCCGGAACTGGAAGACATTGAGATGTGATGGAAGAAATGCTCGTTCATCGGTAATGAATGTTATCTGCACTGTTAAAAATGTGACTATTCACTTTAAAATGAAGTGAATACACAGAGGTTGTAGTAATTGTTTTCTAGCAGTGGAAGTAACATCATCAACTGATGTTGCGTGTCGCGTGTTGTATATTCGATTTTTTTTCGTTTTGATTAATTGAAATGTAATATATCGTCGACTATCGAGGTGTACTATATCATTGTAACGATATTTTTCATCGAATATGTTGGCTTTTAGATGAAGTTTTCTGGTTTTTCACAGTTTCTCAGGTTTTATGTACTCTTTTTTCTGCTTATTATATGCATAGTTTGGTCCCTATTATGTTGTGTTTTGTTTGTCAAATCATCAAATATGTACATATTAGGTTTCACTAATTTAGATTCGCATCAGAACGGAATTGCTCCCAATTATTTTAATTATTTTTTTCTTCTTATTTTTATTTTATATCTAGATGTTGATTTTTTAAGTAAGAGTTTACAGAATTATTTTATTTTATTTTTTATAGGAGCACCAATAAACATGACAAGAATAAATAGTTACTTGCCGTCTTAGTAAACCAATATCTCTACGTTATTATTTATGAAATTAGGTTGGAAAATCATGGTAAAGGAGCTCATGCATCACAAATACGATTAGTGGAGGAGTCAAAATTTTCACTAACGAGATTTAATATATAAAAATAAATAAATAATTTTGATCATGTAATTTTCAAGTAGAGGAGGTTTTCACTAATGGTATATTATTTAATTATGATAAAATGATACATATTTTTTATTTTATTTTGCACTTCTATAATTTTAAATTATTTTGTTTATTAAATACTGATACATAAATTGCATTTTGTGTATTGATATTTCTGCGTATTTGCCGGCAACAATTGTGGATTTTGCGTAGGCCCACACTACACTATTTTTCAATTATTTAATTTCAACTATAATGACACAATTAGGAAAAAGAAAAAATAGTATTAATAAAGTAGAACATTGATGGTAGTGACAAAACATAGTGTGAAAATATTGTTTTTGGAGGAATTTTTAAAGGTAATCACGAAAAGTGATTTAAATCCACGATAAACTTTATTGCGGAATTGTTGGAACGTAAAAGGGCTAACTATAGTTAAACCAAGTAGAGGCGGAAATTGATTGTCTACGTGCTATCAAGCTGATTAAGAATAAGAAAATACAATATCATCCTCTTAGGGCTATTATTGAATACTGTAGATATTTATTGAATATCAGCAAAACCTCTATCAAACATATATGGAGAGAGGCGAATCAATGTGTTGATTTCCTAGCAAAAGAAGAATACAAATGTAATGAAGATCAAATAATTTAGGGAAATGCGTTCAAGAAGATGAAGTTCACTCTCCTAACAGACTTAAACGAGATTGCTTTTAAAAGATTGTAATCCTTTTTAGTTCATGTGTTTTGAGCATAATTTCTTGGCTCACTAGTTTTGTGTATATTTATACACATTGAATGAATTTTTAAAATAAAAATAGAGAGTTTAAACCAATGTTAATAGGTTATGTCAAATTCGTAGCTAAACAGTGACTTTGCTCTTAAGCGGAATCTCAACCTCGACTCATGAAATGAAAAAATATGTGATATGAAGTGCTTCAATTAAATAAATTTATACAACGTGAATTTTGAATTAATCAAATTCAAAATTCAGTTTATCTGATGGTCAAGCAAAAGAGATCTTGTTACTCTTAAGTCTTAACTCACTCTTAATTTTTTTAAAGACATTTTACTCGTTTTTTCAACAACATAAAATTATAGTAAAGAGATAAGATAATTGCGTATTAATTTTCACAATCTCACTCCAAACTAAGATAATATAATAGACTTCACTCCAATTTTGGATATCATTCCATTAATTAGAGTCTTGACTTCAAATTTTGATAATGGAGATTTTTGTGATAGAGAGTATTTCCCCCTTAAATAAGTGTTACGAACACAAATATAAATTAATAGATTGGTTCTAGATATCAAATGTTCTAACAAAGGAGATTATTCTTAATCCGCTTTCATTGTTTCTTCATATTTTGTCTTTTTTAAATAACACAAGGTTATGTAGGATAAAGAGTTATCTTTGTTTGAGGGAAGTCAATTGACATCCTCCTAAGATAGTAACTATTAATTGAGCGACCATCTGAGAAATTAACCAACTAACAACACTTTTATTAAACTAGGAAAAGGCAACAATAATAACAATAACATTCCTAGTGAAATTTGTCATTCAGCATGACTCAGTTGGTTTGGAGAGTGGTTATCCACACGAATGGCTCGAGATCAACCCCCCCCCCCCCAATGCCTTCTGAGTCGAGCCTATCGCATAGGGCTTGCCTAGTGCGGTTTACATCCCCTGTGTGGTGTTCAGGCTATTACACAGTAGGGGGTTTACCCAGTGTGCACAAAATGCTCAACACAGAGTGCTCACCCAAAGGGCATAGGCTGTGACAGAGGTTGTACCAACTGCGAATTATTTTGGGGTTCCAAAAAAAAAATTCCTAGTGAAATTTGTTAGAGGGTAAAGTGTACATAGACCTTATCACTACCTCGTGAAAATAGTTGTTCCCGAAATACTCTTGGCTCAAGTACATCAAACTCAAGTAAAAGAAGAAGAAAATAATAAAAAAAGCATAACAACATTATAGCCTACAAGACAGAAACAATACTAACAACAAAATAACGTTATAATTGAAACAAATATATATATATATATATATATATATATACACACACACACGCTGGCAGATAACAAAAGTAGGGTAAAACAATACTCTAATCCTACTGACCTTCTACCTAATACGCGACCTCCATTCCTTTCTATCTAGAGTCATGCCCTCAGTTATATGAAGTTGTGCCATGTCCTATATAATCACCTCTCCCCAATACTTTTTTGATGTGCTTCTACCCTTTTGCATGCGTACCCCCTACAACCAGCCTCTGACATCTCATCTTCACATGCCCAAACCATCCCAATCGCTTCCCTTATCTTGTCCACAATAACAAAGGTCACTTCCACCTTCTCCCGGATAGCCTCATTCTTAATCATGTCTCTCCTAGTATGCCCAGACATCCATCTCAACATTCCTCCGCAACATGCATCTTCTGAGCATGTGAGTGCTTGACTGACCAACACTCCACCCCATACAACAAGAACAGTCTAATTAATCACTCTGTAAAACTGACCTTCAATTTTAAATAAGGCAATATCCTATTATCATATAAGACTCTAGACAAACCTCTATTTCATCCCTGCCACACTACAATACGATGTGTGATAAATAAATGTAAGAGTTAGAATTAAAGTAAATCTTGGCCAAACCAACCAAAGTTGACACAAATATGAAATAATCCTATGAAGAAAAACTTAGGCCTCTTGGAATATCCAACCAAAACGCGTTAATCTTGTGGGTCTCTTCTAATTTATCATTATATGGCAACTAACCATATTTATGGAAAAGCTTGTAATAAATATATACTCCCTGTGCACTTTTAATAGTCATTGTTTTCCTTTTTAGAGTCAAATTATAAGAACTTTGACTAACATTTTACGATATATTTTTTCATCATATTAATATGTGAAAAATGACAATTTATAGTACTTTTCATATAGTTTTTGAATATCTAAATTTTGTTTATAATATCGAATTAATGTAATCTAATTTAACTTTGAAAATTAGTCAAATTAACTTTCGAAAAGCACAATATGACAAATAAAAGTGGACAGAGGTAGTATCATTCATCCCTAACCAGAGGTTTCGGTTCAAGTCCCTTGAGTACAGAGTCACCTGGAGCGCTTTATCCTTAATGTGGGACTTTTCGGCACGAATTTGGATTTATTCAAACTCCAATGTGGATATCGAATACAGGACGGAACAAAGAAAATAAAAAATAATATATATATATATATATATATATATATATATATATATAAAAAATGCATACTAGATTTTTAAAAATTATTATTAAATAATATAAACCCTTAAAGACCAATTCTCATTTGTTATGCTGAAAAAGATCTCAACTTTTTTTCCTACCTTGGTCACTAAGCTGTTCTTTGACCTTCTCAAATGTAATAACAAAAATCTCTGAATATTTATCCAAAGATCAAAACTTTTTATCTTTCTTGGGATTATTTGGCTTTTGCTTTGTCTTTTTTTTGATTTATTTATCTACTTGGATTGCTTATTCAATCTTTTATCCATGGTTGCATAGTTATTTTGCTGATTACATGAATTGTGTTCTTACTTAGATAAGATTTTGGGTTCATCTTGTTTCTTGATTTGCTATACTTGAAGTTGAACAAGTTCTTGATTTTAGTACTTTTTTTACTAGTGTTGTGTTGGATAGAAGAGGGTTTGACTTTTTCTTGATCATTTGATTGAAATAATCAAGATCTTGTTGATTTTGAGTGGGCATTATAGAGCTATGTTTGTAATTGTAAGATATTAAACTATTGGGGAACTGAAAGATTGAATTTTGGAATTAGTATCAAATGGGGAACACTTGTGTTGGACCTAGTATTTCTAGAAATAGGTTCTTGCAGTCTGTTTCAGCTGCAATGTGGCCGTCTCGGGTGCCGGATGACACTGCTTCCACCACTAATGGTGGGAGTAGTAGGGGTGGAACAGCAGAATCTGGGAAAGACCCTGATGTGGTGGTTCAAAATAGGGCACCTGAACAGATGACAATGCCTAAGTCTGAACAGAAGGAAGTGGAACCAGTGAAGAAGGAAGAGGAACCGGTAAAGCCTAAGAAGGCGGTAGAGATGAAGAGGGTAGGTAGTGCAGGACTTAAGACTGATTCTGTGTTACAGAAGAAAACAGGCAACTTAAAAGAGTTTTTCAGTATAGGAAAGAAATTAGGACAAGGACAATTTGGGACTACATTTAAATGTGTCGAAAAAGGGACAGGGAAAGAGTATGCTTGTAAATCGATTGCTAAGAGGAAGTTGTTGACAGATGATGATGTTGAAGATGTTAGAAGGGAAATTCAGATAATGCATCACTTAGCAGGGCATCCAAATGTTATATCGATAAAAGGGGCTTATGAGGATGCGGTAGCTGTTCATGTAGTTATGGAACGGTGTGCTGGAGGTGAGCTTTTCGATAGGATTATTCAGCGGGGGCATTATACAGAAAGAAAAGCAGCTGAGCTCACAAGGACTATTTTTGGAGTTGTTGAAGCTTGTCATTCGCTGAGCGTCATGCATCGTGATCTTAAGCCTGAAAATTTCCTTTTTGTTGATCAGAAGGAGGATTCACTTCTCAAAACTATTGATTTTGGATTGTCAGTTTTCTTCAAACCAGGTACTTAATTTGATTAGTTTGTAGTTACTTTGTGGAAGCTGCTTTAAGATGCCGTCTTAATTAATGAGTGCAATGAGCATCAATGAGAATTGATGTGTACTATTCATGAATTTTATGTGTTAGTTCTTGGTATTCATGATGCAGATTCTATTGGACTTTGTCCAGGACTGTATCTTGATTTAGATGCACTTTGTTTCAATCCACTGGCATTCATAGTGTATTGAACTCTCTTGATAAACCTTTAGAAGTGGAGCCTTGGCATAACCGGTAAAGTTGTTGCTATCTGACTAGGAGGTCACGTGTTCGAGCTGTGGAAATAGCCTCTTGCAGAAATGCAGGGCAAGGCTGCGTACAATAGACCCTTCTGGTCTGGCCCTTCCCTGGACCACGTGCATAACAAGAGCTTAGTGCACCGAGCTGCCCTCTTTTTCTTCTCTTGATAAACCTCATCTGATGCAATTTGAAACTCTTTCTCCTCTATGCTATGTTGTTTATTAGTTGTAGTGTATAATTTTCTGAAACAGACTATTTATGGATGTATCCTTTTCAGGTGAGAGATTTACTGATGTTGTTGGCAGTCCTTATTATGTTGCACCGGAAGTTCTCAAAAAACGGTATGGTCCTGAAGCTGATGTTTGGAGTGCTGGTGTGATTGTGTACATCTTATTAAGTGGAGTGCCTCCTTTCTGGGCTGGTGAGATTTGAGGATACTTGTTTTCTTTACTTTATTCTGCAATTCTCTCTGTTCAATTCTCCAAAGTTTTACATCTCCATTAATTTCCTAGAGGAAAATTTCGGGCTGTGTTAATTTAGCTGAAAAAGATGATATGATATTCTCAAAGCTTGGGGGAGCTTTCTCCGGGACAAGGAGAAGGATTTAAGAACTCCTAGTTTGAATACTCCATTTCCTGGGACCTCGAATCATGGTGCCAGTGCTACCATAATCATATTACCATTTAGTTGATACTTGATAGGATCCTGTCACAAGATTCCCTTCATGCATAGTAATATTTTCAACTCGGTGTGGTATTGTCCACTTTGGGCCAAACCTGGTTGATTTTTCCAAAAATGCCTCACCCCATTAAGAATATCCCTACACCTTATATGTAGTTCCCAACATTTTCACCTTCCAATGAGGGACTTTGATCACACACCCAACAATTTCCCCCTTGAACTAAGTTTCACACGGTCCATCACCACGATCCACAAGTAAATTTTCAAGTTTCACTGTGTGGCATGTGCCACCCCACATGACTGAGCATTTATGGCCATGGGAGCCCAAAGCTAGCTTCTTCTTGTGATCAGCTGAGATTTCCATAGTTCTTGCTACCTTTGTGTTGACTGCTGCTGCTGACCCTTAAGGCGTCAGGCTAAGTTGCTCGGACTCTCCAAAATTGTTGCCGCACCCGTGCGGATCCTCCAAAAATGCACTACTTTTAAAGGATCCGACACACCCCCGATGACATTTTTGTAGAGTCCGAGCAACATAGGCGTCAAGGGCAATCACCAGAAATTGGGAACTTCCTTTATATGCATACACTTTAAATAAAAAGAATAACTGCATATTCAAAATCAGATCTATTTCCATAAACTAAACCAGTTTTGTCGGGAAGGGAAATAAAATGAAAAATGTTTATGGAAACCAAATGTAGCTCTGCCAAATATGTCTTATCTTTTCGTATGATTTTTCTTTACTAATATATAATATCATACAGAAAATGAGCAAGGAATATTTGAACAAGTTCTGCATGGTGATCTTGATTTCTCGTCAGATCCATGGCCTAGTATTTCAGAAGATGCAAAAGACTTAGTTAGGGGAATGCTTGTTCGAGATCCCAGAAAACGTTTAACTGCTCACGAAGTCTTGTGTAAGTCTTCTCAACAGTTTGTCTTATCTGATATTTTAGTTTAACATGTCTACCTGATGAAATGATAGTGGATTAACTTTACTAGTGGGAAATGGTTTTACATTTCTACATTGGTAATTCACTAGTAATAGTAAGTAGTAGCGAAAACAGGAAAGGTATAATTCATATGCTAACGATAAAGCTTCTTATAGACAGTGAGTGAGGCTGGCTATATGAATACTATTCCCTCCATTTCAATTTGTTTGTTTTACTTTCCTTTTTAGTCCCTCTGAAAAAGAATGTTTCATTTCTTTTATAGCAACTCTTTAGTTCTAACTTTCTACATGACATGTTTAAGACCATAAGATTCAAAAGTCTTCTCTACTTTCTTTAACTTTGTGCCAAGTCAAAGAAGACAAATTAATTGAAACAAAGGGAGTACATCATTGTGCTCTAATTTTGCTTGTTTCGTTCCAATACTGAATACTCAATAATCTCCTACTATTATATGTTCTATTTCATAATTGATCATGTAATAGTGCCTAATGTAATGGAGAAAGTTAAACTCTGCCCTTGTGGTTAATATTTTGTATTGCTAGAATCCTATGAAATTAATTTAATCCCCTTCCTATTGCAAAAATTTCCCTCAAGATGAACAATTTGGATAAAAGTTAATGAGTGATATTTATACCTCCGCAGGCCATCGCTGGGTTCAAGTTGATGGTGTGGCTCCAGATAAGCCTTTGGATTCTGCAGTTCTAAGTCGAATGAAACAATTTTCTGCAATGAACAAGCTCAAGAAGATGGCTTTGAGAGTGAGTCTATAGATTCACAAACACATCCAAGAATCATACAAACTGTGGATTGAAACTAGTCCGCTAAATATTGTGAGTTTCACGTCTCTTGCAGGTCATTGCTGAAAGCCTGTCTGAAGAAGAAATTGCCGGTCTGAAAGAAATGTTCAAGATGATTGATACAGACAATAGTGGTCAAATAACTTTTGAGGAGCTCAAAGTTGGTTTAAAAAGAGTTGGCGCTAATCTCAAGGAATCCGAGATCTATGATCTTATGCAAGCAGTAAGTGATCTTATTTCAAGAACCTTCATGGGCAGAATCATCTAAATCTAAATAAACTAATTTATATCCCGACTTAAATAAGATTTTGATCGCGCAATAAGAGCGAAGAAACATGATTTATGTGTTTGGGGGATAGCAAAAATGGAAGGAAGTGTTTTAGATCCTTACATATTAGTTTCATGTGTTTTTCCAAACGTTCCTCACGAAAGATCACTGCTAATTTCTCAATGCCATTTGTATCATGTGAAGAAAATGTGTACACCGGAGAAAAATAACAACGATGTATGCCTATGTCATAATGATAATGAAAATGATTAGTTAATTACTTACTCAACCTCTTCTTTACCCAAAGGAAGTAAGAAAATGAACAAGTGAAAAACTGTATTTCTTATGTTTTTGCTAAGAGGAATTGTAAAAATATGGTATCCAATATTTCCTTAATGCTGATGAAATATATTATCACCATTTTAAACGGAAGACCCACATAGAAACTTAAACATTCCCTTGTTTCTTACTTATATTTTTGGTCTAAGGAAATTATTTGTGTATATGTAGTAGTTGGATAGATTGTTGAGACTTACAGTAACAACAACAACTAACCTCAATTAGTAAATTTCGCCTGACGGGTATAATTGGGAGTTTGATTGCTAAAAGGTGAAGGGGCTTATATGAAGCTAATATTAGTCAATTGGAAATAAAAATTGTTCTCTTGAGCTTACATTTGATCTTAGTCGATGTGGGCAAGAAGTAAGACAGAACGATTTGGCCTTTGAATATCCTCTTTTCTCTGTGTTGGTTTCTAATTGTATAATCATTAATCTTAAGATTCATTTAGCCTCATGACATTCTTACATCTCATGCTCAACCAAATTAATAGTGACCTCAAGTAACTCTTCGTGTTGTCTGAAATTGCAGGCAGATGTTGATAACAGTGGCACAATTGACTATGGGGAATTTATAGCTGCAACATTACATTTCAACAAAATTGAAAGAGAAGATCATCTATTTGCTGCTTTCTCTTACTTTGATAAAGATGGAAGTGGCTACATCACCGCAGACGAGCTTCAACAAGCTTGTGAGGAATTTGGCATCGGTGACGTCCATCTGGAAGATATGATCAGAGATGCTGATCAGGACAATGTAAGTTCTACTTTTGCTCTCCTGATTTTAATATGATATGGCATACAGGACATCCTTTTCTAAAGTTCAGCTAGTTCATATCAAGAATCTAAATCTTCTTTGTTTCTTCGCCAGAAAAAATCATAGTCCATACCACTTCCTTTGCACTTTTGGTATCAGACTTACTAAAAATGTTCAAAATGCAGTATAGTATTCATTGGCATTTGTCAATGACTTAATCAAAATCATCACTTAAGTTTGAAGTATATGCAGTAATGACTTCTTTGTGACGTTACCATAAAATGATGATATGCTTATACGAGCAAGACGAGCTTCTTGAGTGTGTAATTTTCATTCATGGTAAAAATGTGAGTTTTCTTCTTATTTTTTTTTCAGGATGGGCGGATTGATTACAATGAGTTTGTTGCGATGATGCAAAAGGGACATCCAGCGAGTGGTGGTGGCAAGAAAGGTCTAGAACACAGTTTCAGCACCGGATTTAGAGACGCTCTAAAACTTTAGAGAGCCTTTGCCTTTCATCCCCCTCCTTTAGTTTTGTTGTATAGTAGAAACTAGTGCTTGCCAAAGCAACAACCTTGCTTTTTCAATGCACATCAGTAACATTTTTCCCAGTTTTACAAAATTTTCTTAACATTTGCTTCTGCTATACTAGTGTTTATTGATACTGTCAATATGTTGCATAGCAAGAAACTTGTGTCACATAATTATGCGACGTTTCAACTTTGCACCTATAGAATGTTGAAGTATAATATGTATCGATGAGCTAGTACAACTCGATTCTTCTCTCTAAGTTGCTTATTTTAGATCGCGATTAATTGTATATTTGTGATCAAGGATAGTAACACTGAGCTACTGCAGGTGTGTATTTGATCTGCTATATTTTGCACCACAGGTATTTACTCCTTAAACTTTGTATCAAGTCAAAACCAGACAAATAAATTGAAACGGAGAGTAGTAAATATATGGTGTGAAGTGAACCATACAATATGTGTCTAAAATTAGAAGTTTCAAATCCAATAAAACAGTGGGGAGCAAGCAATGTGCAATGAGTGAAGTTCCCATGCTTCAATATTCCAACTCCTAAATATAATCATTTTCTTTGAAAACAACTCCCACCCAAACCCCTAAATAAGAAGTAAGCAAGGTTATGACGGATCTAGAAGGTTGGTTACAGATTTTACGTGAACTTAATAGTAATTTTTACTCAAATTTATAATTGGAAAATCCATTAATTATTTTAAAATATGTAATTGTGAATCAAATAATTATCGATGTAATTTTAAATTCTGAATTCATCTCGAAAGAAAGAGAGAAGAGGCAAATGATATTAGCATGTTGTGTGTCTAGCAAGCTCTACTACATTTATTGAATAAGAACAGTCAAATAGGGCCATTATGATGTCCCATGTGCTAATAACAAATGAACTAAAAGTAGTTTTACAAGAAAGGTTTATGAATATTATTTACGATTACGATGAAATGGTTGAAATTCCTTATATTTTACTTAAAAATTTTGAGTTCGATCAATAAAAGTGTGTATAAGCCCCTTAGAGTTGGTGCTTTACCTTCCCTGCGGGTCCAATTCGACATAAATTAAGATTAGTTAAACTAGTGAATTTCGGATGACCTTTTTCGTGACTCATGCCAAGATTAATTAAACTACGGACTCTATTTGTCTTAATTTATGTGATATTATTTGACTTTAAGAAAAAAAAAAGACTTTTGAAATTCGAGGTTTAAAACAAGTCATAGATATTCGTGTGAATTATCTCATTAAGGGTAAGATTGACATTTTACAGTTAAATGGTTACTAAATATAAAAACGTGTCATTTTTTTAAAAAAAATTGACTAAAAAGAAAAATGTATCACATAAATTGAAAGTCTGAGACAAAAAAAGTAATTATTAAACGGACTTGAATTAAAAATCTTTTCTTCGATCGACTAAGAGCTTGTTTGGATTGATTAAAAAAAGTAGCTTTTAAGTAAAAAAAAAAAGTCGAACTGAAATGACTTTTAAGTCAAAAAGTAAAAAGTAGGGGGAGACCTACTTTTGGTTTCTGACTTATTTTAAGTCATTTTTTACCTTGCCAAACACTTCGTAACTTATTTTAAGTTATTTTTTATATTTACCAAACACTTCCAGAAGTCAAAAAGTAGGTTTGACCAACTTTTAAGTCAATCCAAATGGGCTCTAAGAAGTCAAAGAGATTCAACATCTACATCTATTATATATACATTAAAACAAGACATAATATATAAACGTATTCTTTAACTTGACTTTAACCGACTATACCCTTCAATTTTAAATATATACAAATAAACACTTAAACGATAATAAAATTAAATGAATAGACGCACGCATCACATCATTACAATTAGGATAAGTCAATCTCCAACACCAACCCCTCCACCAAAGCAAATAGAGATAGCAAGGAAAAGTTACGCACTTGACAAGGACTTGTAAATTTAAAAATTATGATGATTACTTAGTCAAGGAATGAATAAGTAAGTAAATGAATAAAAAATTAAAGATTGTATATACCAACCATTTAACATTTAAAAGGCATAGATGGTGATGGAGTTTTTATTTTTACAAGAGAAAATATGTGGCAGAAATGATATATAAAACATTTAATCAATTAAAACATTTAATAAATGTATCATCACCACCTGAAAAATGATATATAAAACATTTAATCCCAAACAATAATCAATTTTATCCCACATTAATCTATTTTCATGTTAATTCTTTAATATATATATTTCCCTAAAAACTTGGTCCAATATTAATACTAAGTCAATTTTATTTAAGTAAAGAACATTTACAATATGTCACACCAATCTTTTTCTTTATTTTGTATTTGATATGTGGTGTTTGTTTTGGGATATTGAGTAATTTAGGTTTAAATTAGGTAAGGCTCATTAAAAAAGAAACACTTCTTATCAAAATTGTTTTCTTTTTTAATACGGAAAAGAGCCAAAAATACCGTTGAACTATTAGAAAAGATTCAAATATACCCCTCATTCACCTATTGAGTTAAAAATACCCCTCAGTTCACCTTTTTGGTCCATTTTTACCCTTAAAACTAACACCCTTTTATTTTTTAATTATTTTTATTAATGTTTATTACATGGCATCTTCCTATTGAATAAAACTAAATTCCAACCCATTAGATTGAATAAAACTAAATTCCAACTCAAAAAGTAAAGGAGGCTTCTTCTTGTAGTTGATGGGTGCTTCTGAAATAGCTTTAGTGAGAAAGAGAGATGTTTTTTTAAAGGGTCGTTTGGGTCATGGAGCTATAGATATGGGTCGGGGCGGATGAAGGAAAATCTAATGGGTCGGAATTTAGTTTTATTCAATAGGAAGATGCCACGTAATAAACATTAATAAAATTAATTAAAAAATAAATGGGTGTTAGTTTTAAGGGTAAAAATAGATCAAAAAGGTGAACTAGGGGTATTTTTAACCCAATAGGTGAATGAGGGGTATATTTGAACCTTTTCGAATAGTTCAAAGATATTTTTATCCCTTTTCTTTTTTAATATTCGAACACAAACTCTCTGATTATTAATAAAAGAATCTTATTATTTTTTGGCATAACTTTCTAGTGTTGTCACACCATATCTATAGGAATTCTTGATGAAATTTGTTTGTCTTTTCTACGTATTATTGTCAATGGTTACTTAATTAATGTGAAATAACACACATATTATATTGGATAAAAAAAATTTCACCTTTAACTAGAGTTGAATTCGCATCATGAGAAATAGAGATGAATTTTGGAAAAATTAAACCACTTCATCCTTTAATTGGTGTGGTAATCATATTATCTTTTTAAGGTAGATATAAAATTTGCGTATATTTTATCTTCTTTAAATTAGATAGCTATATTATTTATATAAAAATGGTTACTACTTACTACTAAGCTACCACTTAATTTTAAGATAAAGTTCGACCATTCAAATTTTAAAAATAATGATGATTACTTAGTCAACGAATAAATTAATAAATAAAGCTTATACCAACTATTTAACATTTAAAAAGCATGGTTGATAACATTGGAATGTTTACAAATTACAAAAAAAAAATGTGGTGGAGAAAATAAAAGTGGCCCTGTAAATGCTCCATTCTAACAACCTCAAATTTATATAAATTTTAATCCTATGATATCATGTTTTTTTGTTTTTTGTTTTCTTTGGGATGGTTAATTAAGTGAGTTGAGATTATTAATTTTTGGGTGTATCGTGAGTTTTTAGTCTTCATTTGAAAAGTAATAGAAAAATAGAAATGTCGAACTAACGATATATATTACTCAAGGGTCATTTGATAGTTGGTTAGGATAAATATTATACATGTATTAGATTCTGTATAAGTAATATTATATTTGATAATTGATTAGGATTATGTATAAAATTAATTTGATGTTTTGATATTTGGTAATTTAGAAACCTCATAACTAGTATACATATAAGTTATGGGAGAATTTATGTATAATTTTATGCACACAAAAGATGAAATAACTAATACATAAATAACTAAATAATCCTATATAACTAATCTCTTACATAAAATAATAAATAAATTTCCACATAACTAATCTTATATCTTACTAATACTCAAACTCTAGTTAAATATCAAACAACACCTAAATTCTCGATATAAATCTATATTAGTTTTTAAAAATTTATTAAATATGTGCAAAATGGAAAAGAAGAACCTAGTTATTATTCTAGAATTTAAAATTCATAAGGGTCGTTTAATAGGATGTATTGAATATGATATCATAATTATACTGAGATTAATAATTATAAAATTAGGTACATTGTGATAATTAGTTTTGTGAAATGCAGCCACCATGAATCTAGGCCATGGATTTAGGGCTGAGCTAGAATGAACAACTGAGATGAAGAAGAAAGTAATTTGCAGAAGAAAAGAGAAATCGAGAGAATCTTATTCCATAGAATCATATGTAAACTGATACAAGACTATC
This sequence comes from Solanum raphanifolium, assembly GCA_036250405.1. NCBI lineage: Eukaryota > Viridiplantae > Streptophyta > Magnoliopsida > Solanales > Solanaceae > Solanum > Solanum raphanifolium. The sequence continues at coordinate 29,603 of JAJOOE010016741.1, forward strand.
TATTTATATATATATATATATATATATATACACACTGCTAACTCTAACAGAAGGTAACACATTCATTTCCTGCACATTATTGTTATACAACTAACTATCTAACTAACTCTGCATAAGTTAGTTACACTTCAACTAACTGCCACGTCATTAGGCTCAATACTCCCCCTCAAGCTGAATGGTGAGAAGACATTCATCATTCCAAGCTTGTTAAGTAAATGATAATGTTGAGCCTTGCCTAGACCTTTGGTAAACAAATCTGCAGGCTGCTCTTTGGTACCAATGTGATGTGTTTTGATTAATCCTTGTTGTATTCTTTCCCTCACAAAATGACAGTCTATGTCAATGTGTTTGGTTTGTTCATGAAAAATTGGGTTAGTTGCTATTTGTATGGCAGCCTTACTATCACAGAACATATCTATCGGTTGCTTCACTAAAACACCAAGTTCCTTGAATAAGCCTGTCAACCAGGATATTTCAGCCACTGTTGAAGCCATGCTTCGAAACTTAGCTTCTGCTGAACTCCTTGAGATTGTCTCTTGTTTCTTTGCCTTCCATGAGATCAAGGAAGTACCAAATTTAATCATGTATCCTGTTATTGATTTTCTAGTTTGTGGACATATAGCCCAGAGTCACAATATGCATATAATTGTTGAGAGCTAGTAGATGTCATGAGCAATCCAAGTCCTGGTGCATTTTTTATGTATCTAATGACTCTGATGGCAGCAGCCATATGAGACTCCTTAGGCTTATGCATAAACTGGCTAAGAACCTGAACAACAAAGGCTATATCCGGCCTGGTCATGGTAAGATACAATAATCTACCTACCAGCCTTTGGTATCGACTAGGATCATCCAACAGCTTGTCCTCAGTGGTACTACCTGTAGCTTGATCAAATTCATATGAAGTGAGTTTGGAATTAAAGTCTAATGGTGTGGAAGCGGGCTTATCAGTTGAAGGGCATACTTCCTTTGATTGACCAAGAGACCAGAGGCATTTCTGGCAATTTCAAGCCCCAAGAAGAACCTTAAGACACTAAGATCCTTCATTTTGAATATCTGTTGGAGCTGAAGTCTGGTAGACTGAAGAAGATCAGGATTAGATCCAGTAATCAGTAAATCATCCATATACACTAGGATCACAATGATATCTGGACCAACAGATAGTGTAAAGAGGGAATAGTCAAAATGGCTTTGAGTGAAGCCCATGCCGAAGAGAGTAGTAGTGAACTTCAAGTTCCACTGTCGTGAAGCTTGCTTTAAGCCATACAGAGATTTTTTGAGCTTGCAAACTTTCTGAGAAGCCGGAGCATGTTGAGGAATAAAACCAAAGGCAAATGCATGTAGACCTCCTCAAATAAATCACCCTGTAAAAAGGCATTATAGACATCCATTTGGTAAAGGTGCCAATGTTTGGAAGCAGCGACAGCTAAACCAGATCTCACAGTTACCATTTTGGCAACAGGGGAGAATGTCTCATTATAGTCTAGGCCTTCCTTTTGACTAAACCCTTTGACAACCAATCTCTCTTTAAACCTCTCAATAGAGCCATCAGCCTTATATTTGATCTTGAATACCCACTTGCAACCAATGGCCACCTTACCAGGGGGTAAATCAATAACATCCCAGGTGCCATTTTCTTCTAGAGCTGAAAGTTCTTGCTGCATGGCAATAACCCATCGAGGATCCCTAGCAGCTTCATTATAGTGTGCAGGTTCTACTTCAATGTTGTGAGCAGCAAGACAACTAGCATAGTTAGGTGCTAGAGAGTCATAACATAAGAATTTGGACATGGGATAAGCACAGGAATTTACCACATAATCATTCAACCATCTTGGAGCAGACTTAACTCTGTAGGATTGTCTTAATGGCATAGGAGATGGAACAGTAGGGATAGATGAAGTAGGTGGGGGTACAGCCAACACAGGGTCAACAGGAGAAGGGATACAAGATGTAGAATTAGGAAGTAAAGAATCAGCTAGAAAATCCTCAGTGAAAGTCATGACTGGAAATATTGGATCAGGGCTATCTGTCATTTGTTTGAAAGGGAATATAGACTCATGAAATATAACATCCCTGCTATATGAGATCAGTTTAGAGTGTAAGTCAAGTAATTTATAGCCCTTCTTAGTGGGTGAATAACCCAAGAAAACAGTAGGCAAAACTTTGGCTATAAACTTGTCCTTTCTATGTACATTAACTGCATAAGCTAAGCATCCAAACATTCTAAGGTGATGTAGAGATGGGGGTTTATGAAAGAACACTTCAAAAGGGGACTTGCCAGCAAGAACTGATGAGGGTAACCTATTAATAATATGGACAACAGTAAGGACACAATCACCCCAAAAAGAAAGAGGAATAGATGCCTCAAACCTTAATGCCCGAGCTATCTCTAAAATGTATCGATGCCTCCTTTCAGCCACCCAATTTTGTTGGGGTGTCTATACACAAGTAGTTTGATAGTACCCTGAGCAGTGAGAAACTCAGTGAGTGTGGCATTCACGAACTCTGAGCCATTGTCAGACCTAAGAGCTTTGATTGTGGTATGGTATTGAGTATGAATCATGGAAAAGAAAGCTTTTAGTAAACACACAGTCTCATCCTTCGAATTCATTAAGAACAACCAAGTCAACCTTGAAAAATCATCTACAAAAGTGAGGAAAAATCTTTTACCATCAGTAGAAGGTACTCTATAAGGCCCCCATACATCAGCATGTAACAAATCAAATACATCAGTTGAATGACTATGGCTAACTGGAAAAGGAAGCTTGGATTGTCTAGCAAGTGGACAAATAGGACAAAGACTAGTAATACTATCTATTTTGCTATGAGGAAGACTACCCATTTTCTTCATTGCTGCAAGAGGCATGTGACCTAGTCTCTTGTGCCAAATATTGATTGGAATGGAATCTTGGACAGCAGACATAAGCATAGATGCAGGATGAGGGACATTGGCAATTAGTTGTGATTGAACAACATTTCCAAACAGATATAGGACACCAAATTCTCTACTAATCCCTAATACATTGCCATTGCAAAGGTCCTGAAATATATAACATTCAGGATAAAAACCTACCATGCAATTTAGCTCCTTAGTAAGTTTGGAGATAGATAGAAGGTTAAATTGGAAATTAGGAACACAAAGCACATTGCTAATTTGCTTGTTATCCATTATGCTAACAAATCCACTGTGAGTTATATCAGCATGTTCACCATTAGGTAAGTGTACCTTTCCAAACTTAGACAACTGTGTCAAAGATTTTAGCATATCAAGCCTTGAAACCATATCATTAGATGCTCCTGTATCAACAACCCACTGTGTATTCTCTAGGCTAGAAAGAAAAAAGAACACAATACCTGAGGATGTATCAGGAGAGTGAGAAGTACTAGCAACATTGGTAGTGGCTAAGTTTGCATTGACATCAACACCATGTTCTCTTTTGATCATTTGCTGGATTTGATAGTATTGTTCTGGTGAAAAAATAGAAGCCAATTGCCCTATTGATTGTGCTGACTTATCTGAGTCCTCAGCAGTACAATTAGCAGCATGTTTGGGGTACGACTTCTCTTTGGATCTATGTTCATAAGGTGCTTTATCATTATTTGAAGTTCCTCCTCTGTCAAAGTGATTATCACTTCTGTCAGGCTGAAATCCTCTAGTAGGTTGAAACCCTCTATATGTCGTATGAGCAATCAATCTTCTACAAAATGCTCTAGTGTGGCCTGGTCTTCTACAATAGTCACAATACATGTCTGATTTCTTTGGTTTATGGCTTGAATTAGACTTATTGGTCATCATAGCCACATATTCTTTCACATCTAGTTCTTGCACCACAGTCGAAAGAGCTCTTTGACTTTCTTCTTGCATTACTAAAGAATAGATCTGATTAAGACTAGGCAAGGGCTGCATCATGAGAATCTGACTCTTTGCCTTAGAATATGAGTCGTTCAACCCAGTGAGGAATTGGAAGATTCTGTGTTTCTGTATGTGCTTAGCAAATACCTTAGTCGTCTCACAATTACAAAATGGAGGAGGGATCAAAGCATCAAATTCATCCCATAGATCACTGAGTTTAGAGAAATATACAGACACAGAGCTATTACCTTGGGTTAAAAAAGCAATTTCCTTATGCAGGTGAAAGGTTCGCACACTGTTTTCCTTATCAAATTTCTCCTTTAGGCTATCCCAAACTCTGCGCGAATCAGATGTATATGCAATACCGGTCAATAATTCTTTGGAAACAACATTCATGATCCAGGATAAAACTATGGTGTTACATCTTTCCCAGCGATTGAGTAACACACCAGAGTAGGAAGATTTTGCACAAGTTCCATCGATGAAACCTAACTTGTTCTTTCCAAGTAAAGCAATCTTCATGTATCGACTCCATAAGGCATAGTTTTCGGTACCAGTCAGTTGGATACCAATCAACGTGATTCCTAGAGTATCAGTGGACTGAAGAAACAGAGGATCATTGTGATCTGGAATACGATATGTGCGAACTGTTGGTGTACTGTTTTCACCCATTGCCATTCGAGTAAGTGGAAAGAAGAAGAAGAATGCGGAAAAATATGCACTTAGATCGAGTGCTCTGATACCATGTGAAATGCAGCCACCATGAATCTAGGCCATGGATTTGGCTGAGCTAGAATGAACAACTGAGATGAAGAAGAAAGTAATTTGCAGAAGAAAAGAAAAATTGAGAGAATCTTATTCCATAGAATCATATGTAAACTGATACAAGACTATCTATATATATATACACTGCTAACTCTAACAGAAGGTAACACATTCATTTCCTGCACATTATTGTTATACAACTAACTATCTAATTAACTCTGCATAAGTTAGTTACACTTCAACTAACTACCACGTCACTAGGCTCAACAAGTTTTCGAGACATAAATTTTATAGACTATCTAGTTTGTTGTATTAAATGAATAAAATATATTAATATTAAAACAAAAATAATATTGAGTACGAAGTATTCAAGTAAGAATAATATATCATATTATTAATATCATGATTTACTATTTATAAAAATAAAAATTACTAAAAAATTATAACCAACATAATTTTTAATATATTAAAATTAATACATATATATTATTTTCTCTAATACTTTCTATTAAAGACCTATAATTTTTTTTTTATATATATTTAATTCGAATAATCCACGTCCCTAGAAAAAGGTGTTTTTGTAGAACTCACGTGTGTGGATAAAAATAAATGGTCGGTTATATAATATTTTCTTGGTTTCTTATAAATTCTTTTTCTTAAAGGCGGCTGCTTTTTGTTTTTATTTTCGTTTTTTTAAAAAAAAATCATCAAATTTGTTAAGGAAAAATACGTTTCTCAAACATAATTGAAACAACATTTCAGAAACAAATGGAAAAAATAATAAATATATTATCATATAAATTTAATTAAATTAGATAAAATATTATTCAAGAATATTATTCTTCTACTTCAGATATCTTGGTTGAAGGATAAATAAAGTGCAGATATTAACATGTATTTAATAATATGCTATTTATTTTAATTTATTATCCAACTTGACGAGAAAGATAATTGTCAAATTAAATTAATGATCGATATGAATTCGAATATACAATCTTCAATTTTTTAAAATAAAATTTATTTAAAATTAGTATCATAAATTATAAAAGTTAATAATTTAAAATATTAAATATTATTAAAAATTATAATAAAAAAATATTTTTTTTTATTATCCAAATAATAATAAATGTGAAAGTTGATAGATTCAAAGCTGTGTCTGTGCTGGAGAAGATATATATACAGCTGCATTCGTGAATTTGGATAAGTTGGAATGTCACATATTTTGTGTATTCCAAAAAGATAATATTTTTAGAATCATGATGTTTGGAATAATTTATGCGTATCCTGATTAATTTTATCGTATATTTATTATCTCTACTAATAATAAGTACTATTAAATAACTTTATTAATCAAAATTATATTAATAGATTAAAAAAATTATTTATTATATTTGTCTCCGATGTCCAAAAAAGACAAAATGCAATGCACACATTTGGAAATTGGAACTATTAATTTATTTAATACCTTAATAATTAGTATTCAAGCATAATTTACTTTAGTATGTTTATCATTATAAAAACATAGTATTATTCTTTTAGAAATAAATTGATTAAAAATATAGCATAACAATAACATGCTCAATATCTTCTCGCAAAATGAGGTCTGGAAAAGATATATACTCATACCTTAACTCAAAGATAGCGAGATTGTTTACTATAAATCCTCCTCTTAAAAGAAAAAATAGTCCAAAATAGTTCAAAAAAAAAAGTACAAGACATAGTAGATAGTAACAAAAATGACAATTAATAACTAGGCAGTAACTACAACAAAATAATATGATAGTCGAGTACAAGAAACAACAAATAACATCAAAATATTTTTTTTAAAAATAGTATCATATAATATTGAATAGTATTTAATATTTTGTCATGACTCCTCCACTGCCGACATTTCTTTTTGAATCGCTTTAGATATTTTCTTTAAACTAACAATTACTGAAAATAATTTTATTATTTTTCAAATCAAGAATAAACTTTACGTACACTTTACTCTCCCTAAATTTTACTCATGAAATTATACTGAATATGTCGTTGTTTCGTATAAAATTGAATACTAAAGTAAGTACTTACTTGTTGTCCACTTAATGCTGCTATAAATTAATGTCCACATACTCAAAAGAGAATTTCTAGGCAAGTTTTTCACATTTTATTTGCCTTGTCATTGATAATCCAATAATTATATTGTCACTTTTTCGTTTCTTTTTTTTAGTTTGGACCCAATAATAAAGGAGTGGAAGGAAAAAGAGAATTAAAAATTAAAATAGGATCATGCACCTTATGGAAAGTGTAATATTTTGCATTATAAATGGTCCATTCAGCATACTACTTTTTTTTCTCTCTTTTTTATGACCCAAGAGTAGAGCTGTCAATATGGGCTAGCCCACCCCATCCGAGCTAACCCATGTAGGCTTTGACATTTTACGGGCCAGGCCAGGCTAGCCCATTTTTGGTGTGGGCCAGAAAACGGTCGGCCCAACCCACAAGTACGTGGGCTACAGGCTTGCCGGGCCAGCCCACTTTTTTATAAGTTATATATTTTTTTATAATTATTAAATTAAGGACAAATTACTTAACTACACTCCTTTACTTACCTTAATATCCATTTATCCCTACTTATTTCAAAATTTTCAAAAATCCCTTATTTACCTATGTATCCCGTGCACAACGCTATGTATCCCGCTATGTGAAATGTATCAAACGCTATGTATTCCGTGCACAACGCTATGTATCACGCATGTATCCCGTGCACAACGCTATGTATCCCGCTATGTGGAATGTATCAAACCTAATGTATCCCGTGCACAACGCTATGTATCCCGCAAAAATCATTTTTAAGGGATTTTTGGTAAATAGAAAACTAGAAGGGATATGATGTTATTTAGTACTTATAATATGTGGTTCCTATAATTTATACAATTAAATTATAAATTATAATTTAAAAATATTATCATAAATATCGACAAAACAATATTACATGGTGTTAATGCTACTACTTGTTAATCAAATCCACAAATAAAATTATCTTTATAATATTTATTAAGTTTTTTTCAAGTAAAAGTATAAATATCTAAATAGAAATATTAACCTAACTATTTTGCAATGATCACAATAAAACACAAAAAATATGACAATATTCCAACCATAAAAATGTAAAAAATAAACTCCTTAAAAAATCATGAAACTTATGGCGTATCTAACACTTCATGAAACCTATGGCGTATCTAACACTTCATGATCATCTTCATCA
>JAJOOE010016742.1:0-34976 GCA_036250405.1 Solanum raphanifolium
ATAAAAGAAAAACGTCCCAGCCGCTACAGTAACGGAGCTCACTGGAAATTGAAATTCTGCCCGGACAGGTTTTACGAAAATGGTCATAACTCCTTCATCCTAACTCGAAATGAGGTGAAACCAATTGCATTGGAAAGATAACTCGAAGGGCTTTAATTTAATAGGTGGTGGCCCTTCCAGTTCCTTGTGTGCTAAGAGATATGCCCCTTTAAAGTTGACCCTCCAAATCTCATTTTTTGCGATTTTCGAATTTTGATACGGTTGCTCTAAAATTCGGGTTAGACCCATTTCCCACTCAATTTGACCCCCTGAATAAGAATATGAAATGAAATTTCTGAAATCATGCACGGATTTTGAGATATATGGAAATTACAATTATAGGTGTTTCCGAAGCACATTTTCGGGCATTTTTGGGGTCGTTTCATTGTCTAACACAATTGAGTCCCACTTAATGATATATCCCCATTACCATGATACCCCTTCAACATGGACACATGAAATACTGGATGAACTCCCGACAAATTAGGAGGTAAATCCCATCTATACGCTATCGGTCCTACACATTGAAGAACCTCAAAGGGACCCATGTATCGCGGACTTAGCTTACCTTTCTTGCCAAATCTCATCACCATTTTCATGGGTGATATCTTGAGAAGAACATTCTCACCGGTTTGAAACGCCATGTCTCTGACCTTATGATTTGCATATTTCTTTTGTCTACTCTGGGCTGCTAGAAGCTTAGCTTGAATATTTCTCACCTTATCTTGAGCATCCTTCACTAAATCTACCCCAATGGTTTAACATCTCCAGCCTCGAACCATCCTATGGTTGATCTACATCCCCTCTCATAGAGTGCCTCAAATGGTGCCATATCTATGTTGGATTGATAACTATTATTATAGGATAATTCACACAAAGGTAGGAACTTATACCAATGCCCTCCAAAGTCAATCACACATGCCCTTGACATGTCTTCTAACACTTGAATAGTCCTCTCTGACTGCCCGTCTGCATGTGGATGGAAGGTTGTACTAAAAGTGAGTTGTGTGCCTAATTCATCATGTAATTTCCTCCAAAACTTGGATGTGAATTGGGTACCCTGGTCTGAGATTATAGAGAGAGACATATATGCAACATCACTATCTCTTTCACATACACCTTAGCCAATTGTTCAGCATTATAATCTATTCTTATCGGAATAAAATGGGCTGACTCAGTCAATCTATCAACCATTACCCAAATAGAATCAAACTTTCCCAAAGTCTTGGGAAGACCAACCACGAAATCCATGGCTATTCTCTCCCACTTCCATTCTGGAATTGGCATTCTTTCAAGCAAACTTGTAGGCCTTTGGTGTTCATATTTCACTTGTTGACAATTTTGACACTTAGCCACAAACTCCACTATATCTTTCTTCATGCTCAGTCACCAATAATTTCGCTTAATATCTTGATAGATCTTGGTCACACCCGAATGAATAGAATATCGTGAGCCATAGGACTCTACCAATAACTTTTGAATCAAATCATCAATTCGAGGAACACAAATTTTTCCTCTGAAACTAAGTACACCTTCCACATCAAGGGTGGTCTCTTGTGCCTTTACAATCATTGTCTTATTTCTAAGCTCCTCCAAATTTCCATCTTCAAATTGTTTGGCCTTGATCTCATGAATGAATGTGGCCCTCACTTCAATGCTAGCTAACACCCAACCTTTGTCTGAGATGCCCAACTTCATGAACGTAGACTCTAGGGTCTTAATTTCCTTAGCCAAAGGTCGCTTGGTTATACTTAAGCAAGCTAAACTATCCATACTCACCGCTTTCTGACTCAAAGTGTCTGCTACCACATTAGCCTTGCCCGGATGGTATTGAATGGTCATATCATAATCCCTGAGTAACTCAATCCACCTTTTCTATCTTAAATTCAGATACTTTTGAGTGAACACATGTTGCAAACTACGATGATCGGTAAACACTTCACACTTAACACCATAGAGGTAATGCCGCCAGAGTTAAGAGCAAACACCACCACTGCCAACTCCAAATCATGTGTTGGATAATTCCTCTCATGCACCTTTAATTCACGTGAGGCATAAGCTATAAAATTCTTATCCTGCATCAACACAACACCCAAAATAGAATGTGAAGCATGACAATAAACAATAAAATCTTTACCTTCGACCGGTAATGCTAGAATAGGCACGGTGGTCAAGAGAGTCTTGAGCTTTTGAAAGCTCTCTTCACATTTTTCGGTCCATTCGAATGATATCTCCTTTTTGGTCAACCTGGTCAAGTGAGTGGCAATAGAAGCAAATTCTTTACAAATCGACGATAATGTAAGCGAGCCCCACAAAACTCCTAACATCTGTCACAGAGCTAGGCCGAACGCAATTCTTAACCGCTTCAATATTTTGAGGATCTACCATTACCCCTTCTTTCGAAACTACATGTCCCAAAAATGCAACAGAAGTAAAAAAAAATTCATACTTCGAAATTTTAGCATACATCCTTTGTTTCTCAAGAACACCCAAAACAATGCGAATATGGTCGGCATGTTCTTCCTCACTTTTCGAATAGACCAAAATATCATCAATAAACACTATAACAAACGAATCAAGGAATGGTTTGAACACCCCATTCATCAAACTCATGAAAGTTGTAGGCGCATTGGTCAAACCAAAAGACATAACCAAAAACTCATAGTGCCCATAGCGAGTTCTAAATGTCGTTTTGGGAAGATCCTCAGGCCTAATTTTCAACTGATGGTAGGCAGACCTTAGATCAATCTTTAGAGAAAATTGATGCACCTTGCAATTGGTAAAAAAAATCATCTATTCGAGGCAAAGGATACTTGTTTCGAATAGTGACCCTATTCAATTGCCGGTAATCTATACACATTCTCATACTACCATCCTTTTTCTTGACAAACAACACTGGAGCACACCACGGAGAAGCACTAGGGCGAATAAATCTCTTATCAAGAAGCTCTTGGATTTGATCCTTAAGCTCTCTTAATTCTGTTGGAACCATGCGATATGTAAGGATAGAAATGGGATGAGTACCAGGTTCTAAATCAATGCAGAAGTCTATATCTCTATCCGAAGGTATACCAGGCAAGTCATTAGGAAACACTTCTCTAAATTCTGACACTACCAGGATAGACTCAATGGATGGAGCCTCAATCTCAACATCCCTAATATAAGCCAAATAAGCCAAACAACCTTGACCTATCAATTTCCTAGCCCAAATGAAGGATGTGATCTTAGCTTTCTTAGGCTTGTACATCCCTTCCCACTCTAATTTTTCCCTTCCTAGAATTTCTAGAGTTACAGACTTAGTAATACAATTAAGCACAACATTATAGGGGGGGACAACCAAGTGATGCCTAAGATTATATCAAAACCAGTCATATCTAAAATCACCAAATCAGCCCAAGTTTGAAAACCCATAAACAAAATAGGACAAGCACGATAAACATGGGTGACTATGACTGACTCTCCAACTTGGGTAGAAATATGGATAGGGGTATCAAGTATATCACAAATCATAGCAAATTCTGAGGCAAATCACACAGATACATATGAATTAGTGGAACCTAGATCAAATAACACATTAGCCATTCGATCACAGACAAGAATAGTACCTGTGATCACTGCGTCAGATGCCTCTACCTCATCTTGCCCAAAAAAGCATACACTGAGCCCTATAATCTTGACAAGCCACTTCTCTGCCTGGTTGCATGTTACCCCTACCTCCACTACCTCCACTACCTTATTAATTACCTCCTCACCCTCCTTGTGGATGCCCTCGACCATTATTACCATTCCTCGTGGGGATCACTGCTCTAGACTGTTGTTGCACGGAATCTAACACACGTGGGTGGGGACAATATCTCATCATATGCCCAGGTTCTCCACAATTGTAGCAAGTATGATCAAAAGAGGGTCTGTTGCCCGTTGAAGGTGCGATGCCTTGGCTATTTTGAATCGAATTATAAGGAGGAGTTCCTGAGTAATTACCTGTAGAAGTGGGCATAGCGGACTGAATTGTCTTGGCTGGCATCGTTGGCCTCCCTGAACCTCTGGAATAAGAATATTGAAAGTTGCTTGAATTCTTTTGCCCTTTTTGCCAATGTCTTAGCCTGACCGTCTCACCTCACCCCCTCCACTTTGTTAACATAATCTTTCACCTCATCAAAGCTCATCTCTACAGAGGTCATATGAACAAATAATATCTGCAACTTAGAATTTAGGCCCCTAATAAATAAATGGATCCTCTCTTCCTCAGTAATCACCAATTGAGTAGCATATAATATATGGAACTTGGCCTCATAAGCAGCCACAGACATACCACCTTGTTCCAAAGCCATAAACTCATCTTTCTTGCGATCTCTCAAAGTTCTAGATATATATTTCTCCAAGATTAGAGCATGAAACTGGGTCTAAGTAAGTGGAGGAAAAACTGAAGATCTGCATTCCACATTAGCTCTCCACCACTGCTTGGCCTCACCTTGAAGCTGAAAAGTCATGAACTAAACCCCGTGTTGACGGACAATTCCCAACTTATTAAGCCTCTCATAGCAGTCTAAGATTAACTGAAAAGCATCCTCACTCTCAGAACCAAAAAATACAGGAGGCTTTAGCTTCAAAAACATCGTCAACATTTCATGCTCATTCCAGTCATAACAGAACCCAACACAGGACGGAAGAAATCATGAATACCTACGTTTCCACCCACCTTGGGAGTAGTGATAGCAATAGGGGGATTGAAGGGAGCTTGAGTTGCTTGAACAAATGGAAGCACTCTAAGACTGGCCAATCCTTTCAAAAATGACATGATTTGTTGAGCTAACACTGATCGATGGGAGGAACACCGGTAGTCTCAGCCTGCACCTCTTCCTCTTGTCAAACCTCCCCAACATTCTCAACCTCAATATCCTATTCTATCTCTTCATGATGTACGAGAAAAGCCTTATTTTGGGGAGCATATTTGACCGGTACCCCATATCTAGCAAGCGCCACTCTTCCTCAGCCTCTACCCCTAACTCTTCCTCTACCCCTGCCACGACCGCGATCTCTCGCTGCAGATTCGTCAGCTGGAGCATTGACGGGAGCTACAGGCCTGATGTCGTTGTATCTAGCGTGAACCATCTGCGGTCAAAAGAGTGATGTTTGTTAGATACCACTTTGAATCAACAGATACCAATTGGAATAAAGTTATAGCACGAAAGGAGACAAGAAAAAATAGAGAGATTTCCTTATGTCCTATAGCCTCTCGAAGAAAAGTAAAGGCGTCCCCATACAGTTCCATGAGACTCTACTAGACTCGTTTTGGTACATCGAGATCAATGTACCTAGGCTCTGATACCAACTATGTCACGACCCTGAGCATCGTGATTGGCACCCACCCTAACTCTCTGGTGGGAGAACAATTGCTATAATCTAAACCAACCAACTAATCTAAAAACTATGACATTTAAGTTATGGAAGCAAGTTAAATACTAAGGAAGAAATAGGGAGTTCCCATAAACTCCAATAAAAGTCTAACAACGAACTAAACAATGCGGAAGAAATAACCTAGAACATGAAAGTCAATGTACCAAAACATCTAACAACGAACCAAAAGTCTAAACAAGAAGGGAATGAACTAATAATAACTAGAGCAAATCTATGTCTGGAATGTGGACATACACGGAAAAAGAACTCATGGCAACCTTAAAGAACTAGCTCACCCTTGAATTTGAAGTGATCACTGATCTTCTAGACGAGGTCTATTAATAGCCGCCTGAAGATGCCCTGTACTCAACAAAGAAAGAGAAATTGCAGTATCAATACACAACCACATTGTACTGGTAGGATCATGCGTCTATCCCACTAAGGGCAACATAAGCAAGCCACTATAACAATATAATAACATGCATATATCTAACATTTACAATATTAACAACATTTACGAACAAGGTATAACTTCACATTTCTCAAAATACACAATTATATCAAATCATTATTCCTCTTATGGAACCTAAAGACAAACTATTAGCAACGTGGCAACTGATCCCATAGTTATGCCGGAACGTGGCAACCGATCCAAGTTAGATATGCTGGAACCTGGCAACCGATCCATTCAACAAGCCACAATCACAATCACAATCACAATCACAATCACAATCACAAGTATATTCTCATAATCATACAAAAAAGACATGATTCATGGTATTTATCATTTCTCTATCCTCATTTAGGATTAATGTGATCAATAATGCAACACTCACATACATATATGTATCATAATATAGCAAGAACAAACATACATCACACAATCATAATATCACAGCCATCACCTACCTCGAAACAAGCTTGAAACCCTAAGAAACTTGATCCTTCCCTTTACGGATTCATTCCGCTTGTTCTTGGTCTACAAACAAACAATATTAACACAGGAATCAATTAACAATCACTAATTACCCAGATTACTAACAATTCTAACAACCTTAGATCATACCCATGATCCCAAGTACCTAATATATGGTTGTTTCCACCATATAATCAAAGATCAAAACCCTCCCCCATCGATTATTACCCATTCTATTATGTTTTAAGGATCGAAAAATAGATTCAGCAAGTGAAAAGCTTATCTTTAGCCTCAAGAATAGTGGAAAACTATCAACGGTCACCTGGGGATCGTTCCTTAGCTCTAAAAATTGGAAAGTGCAGAATAAAGACATTTTAGGGTTTATTTACGACCTTAAGTCGCGTCAAACCCGCCATAGCAGCCCTAACCCTACTGCAGCGGCCTCACCTTGGCGGCAAAAATCCTGCCCCAGTGGCTTACACGGAACTAGTGAGATATTTTAATAATTCCAAGACCCCCATTTCACAACACACCTTTAACCAACAACGGTCAGAAAATACCGCTCATGCTAAGTGATGACTCCACAAATTGGACTCATTTACGGCTTTATTTTGATCGAAATAGTGTCCTCAAATGCTTATTTTGTCTCAATATCTAATGAAAATTCTTAAGATTCCGGAATTTGAAGTTTTAGTGAAAGCATGGACACTTAGGCGCAAAAAGAAACAAAAAGGTTGAAAAGAATGAAGAAGCTGAAGCCTGCGTATCGCCAAGCACGCTTGGCAATTCACTGAAGGGACGCACTCCGCCCTTTGTTCCAGTACGCGAAGCCTTGAAGGAGCAAGATCAAAAAGGCGATGAAAGGAGCAGTTGGCGTTTCACCGAATAATTTCACGAAGTAGTACTATGTCCCCCAATGACACAGAGCACGATGATGCTGAAGGCTAGTGCAAGATGACGACGAACTACAACATAGGGTGAACCACCGAGTTAATCGGAGATTCCGACTAACCTCACCGAAAGATCTGCCAGCACTATTTTCTGTAGTCCATAAATACTAAACTTGTAATTAATTTTTGGGATTCGAACTTTTATTATAATTTTCAGAATAGAATAGTACTTTTTGGGATATTTTCTCTCAAGTTTGGAGAGGGTTTTTGGGAGACTTGAAGAAAGAAGGATTTCATATTCCCCAAGTTGGAAGTGGGTCTTCTCCATTTTTTTTCCTTTGCTTAAATCAAGGTTTAATTCCTTATAACCATTTGATTTTAGTATCATTTTAGGTGTATTTTCTTATTTCTTGATGTGTGGCTAAAAACCCCCATTCTTGGGATGTGATTTAGCAAATATGTGGTGATATTATTGTTGGGTCTTGCTTGCTGATAGGTTAGATGTATTTTAATGGTGATTTCACCTAGTGGTTGTGGTTTAATCTAATGAGTTTGTAGTTGCAAATAGAAAACCACCCATGTGTTTTTGGCTTGCTAGAGAGGGAGGTCGCGAAACCAAGACCGCTAGACTGATGGCCTAAGGAGTGGGTCGACATGAAGTTCAGCCCAAGAGGGTGAGCCCTAGTCCTATATCCTAACATGTAGCTCGAGAGAGTGAGTGGGGTAAGGTGTAGGCTGGCCGTCACGCGGCAAATGAGTGTACGAGAGGAACGCATTTGAAACGGGGTAAGTTGCCCGAGAGGGAACTTATTTCCATCTAAAGCTTAGCCTAGTCACTATTATCTTGCAAATATCCTATCAAAATCATGTATCCAACGATTTATCTCTATTTGTATTGCGGTCACAACCCAACAACTTGTTCCAATACTTGATTTTCTTATTATTTTTGTTGTTTTTTTTACTACTTGTGACAAAACCCCCATTTGATATTTGACACTTTTGTGTCACCCCCTTTAATGTACTATGTTTTTACTCATTAATATCTTTAGCTTCGACTAAGTATAACTAAATTTTATTTTTCTGTTAATTCTCAAAACCACTCCCTTGGGACACGACCCCAACCTTTAGTTGGGTTACTATATTATCAACGATCGTAGAGACTCGTACCGTAGGTTAGTGTCATTGGTCACGATAAGCATCAAAATGGCTCCGTTGCCGGGGAGTGGTGGTGTTTGATAATTTTTTGTTTAATAGAGTTTTTGTTCTTATTAGTTGTAGTTTACTAATTTAATTTCCAGTTTTGTTTAAAGTATTTGTGTGCCACAATAGGCCGTATGAGTGCGAACGGGGATAATAGTTGCCAAGTGGGTCACTCAGCGGGTGGGGATTTTCACAAAGACGACATCAATGCAGCTAATAGTGTTTATCACCCTGCCGACGTGGGCGAGATGGGTGAAATTTGCATGCCACAAGCTGACGAAAATGTAATGTTCGAAGTCACCAGCGCAACACTCCAACTCATACATTTAAGAGGTTTTTTTGGAGGATTAGAGCAAGAAGATCCGCACGAACATGTACGAAGCTTTGTGGAAGTGTGCACCCCTTTATTAGTCAAGAACCTATCTCAAGAATCCATACGGTGACGCTTATTTCCATTATGATTGACTAGGGGATCCACTAATTGGTTGGTTGAGCGCCCCAACAACTCCATCAAATCATAGGAGTAGCTGGTTTCATGAAAGATTCTTTCCTCCATCAAGAATGATGAAACTGAGAGACGATATTCAAAATTTCAAACAACAGGAGGGTGAGCCAATTCACGAGTCATGGACAAGGTTCAAGAGATCTTTGCGTAAGTTCCCAACGCATGGGCTGCCATGTGAATTGCTTCTCCAATACTTTTACCATAGTCTGGACTCGGTTAATAAATGGATAACTGATCAATTGGTGCAAGGAGGAATAATGTTAAAATCATTTGAAGTATCTTCATTTCTCCTAGATGTATGACTAAAGTAAACCAGACATGGTATACCAAAGATGATCAAGTTTCCCCATTATGTTTCCGATTAACGCAAGAACAGATTGAAAAAGAAAGCGAAAGGGACAAAAACATCAAGAAGATGTTATCTCAAATGGAAATCCTACAAGAACACATGAAAGGGATACGTGGAGTATTTCGAGTTGAGGAGGGTTCTTCTTCCGATTACTGAAGACCGGGGAGAATCAAGGTTGGAACTCCAGAAGATACGAGAAGGGTTTCCACCCACGCTATCAATCGTGGGTCGGGAATCAAGGTTGGAACTATTATAGGGGTGAAGAACAAAGAAAATATTGGCAACATTGGGCTGAACAAGATGATTAGGAGGAGGATCATACTCACTTGAGTGAAAGCCCGAAATCTAAAGGGAGTGCAAGTATTCCTCGAATAAATGATTTGCTATCGCGCATACTCAATAAAGTTGAGGGGTTTGATGATTTGCTAAAAGGAATGAAAGATGACTTTTCATCATTGCACAGTAAAGTAAATTCCCATGCTGATGCAATCAAAATGCTGGAAGGTAAGTTGAGTCTATTATTAACTCAATTAACATCCAAAACACCAATGGACTATATTGAAAGAGAGGTGGCTATAGTTACCCGTAGCAGTAAGGTAAAAATAGGGGATATGATGGAAGATGAGGATCCTCAAAAACATGACAAGAGCCAAGGTGTGGAGGAACAACATTTACCTATTCAACAAAGCCTTACTAAAGAACCACAGGAGGAAGCAGAGCAACAAGTTCAAGTTCCAAAAGTCATGCACCCTTTACCCAAGATACCTGCACCATTTCCCCAATGTTTGAAAAAGAAGAATGAATGAGAAGTTCAAAAAAAATTTGTCAGTATTTAAGAGCTTATAAATTAACATTCCTCTAGTAGAAGCATTGTTGGAAATGCAGGGATACGCCAAATTTATGAAAGAACTTGCTACGAAAAAAAGGAGCTTGGACTATGAAACGATTGAGGTGCCCCATAGTTGCAGTGCAATTATGACAAATGATTCAATCACTAAGAGAGAGGATCTTGGGGCATTCACAATCCCGTGCACAATTGGCATGCTCCAATTCACTAAAGCCTTGTGCGATTTAGGAGCAAGCATCAACTTGATGCCCTATGCAATATACAAACAACTTGGTTTGGGTGAACCAAAGGCAACCACAATGAGACTCATTATGGCTGATCAATCAAGCACCCAGTGGGTTACTTTATGACATATTGGTAAAAGTGGATCGGTTCATCTTTCCCACTGATTTTGTGATTCTAGACTGTGAAACCGATGTTGAAATCCTCATTATTTTGGGAAGGCCATTCTTAGCTACCGGGAGAGCATTGGTGGATGTTGAAAGCGGGAAATTGAAGTTCCGTGTGAACGATGATGAGGTGACCTTCAATATCTGTAAATCCATGAAGCAACCAAGTAATATCCATATGGCGTCTACTGAGGATGTGATAGATGAGGTAGTGGAAAGTGTGAGTCATTTAATGGGCAAGTATGAACCCCTTGAATCTGTACTTACCAATTATGATGAATCCGAAGTTCAGGGCAACGAGGAAGTGGTAGCTGCTTTATCAGGATTAGGAGCATATTCAAGGAATTTAATCAAGTTGGATATCGACCTGAAAAATAGAGAAAGTCCCCCTGCAAAGCCATCGATAGAAGAACCACCAAATCTGGAGTTAAAAGCCCTACCATCTCTTCTCAAATATACTTTCTTAGGAGCCAATAATAATTTGCCGGTAATTTTCAAATATGCCTTGAAAAGCACGTGAAATTTCTCATTGAAGTACTGTGGAAGCATATAAAAGATATTGGATGGACAATAGGCGATATAGTAGGAATTCCTCATGGCATCTGTACTCATAAGATTCGGTTCGACAGTGAATGTAAACCTAGTGTGGTACATCAACGTAGATTGAACCCTCCAATGCAAGAGGTGGTAAAAAAGGAGATCATTAAGTGGCTAGATGCGGGAGTGATCTACCCTATTGCAGATAGTAAGTGGGTAAGTCCGGTGCAATGTGTACTGAAAAAAGGGGGTATAACCTAGTCCCAAATAAAAAAGGAGAACTTGTGCCAACAAGACCAGTGACTGGGTGGAGAGTATGCATAGACTACCAAAAGCTTAACTCATGGACCGAGAAAGATCATTTTCCAATGTTTTTATGGATCAGATGCTTGACCGATTATCAGAAAGAGGGTGGTATTGTTTTCTGGATAGGTACTCCGATTACAATCAAATCTTTATTTCATCGGAAGATCAAGAGAAAACCACTTTTACTTGCCCTTATGGAACATTCGCATTCAAAATATGCCATTCGGGCTATGTAATGCCCCAGCAACATTCAGCGTTGCATGTTGTCTATTTTTGCAGCTATGGCCGAAGACTCTATGGAGGTGTTCATAGACAACTTCTCAGTCGTAGGGGATACATTCGAAAAGTGCTTGACTCACTTAGGACAGGTACTCCAAAGATGCGTGGAAATGAATCTGGTTCTGAATTGGGAGAAATGTCACTTTATGGTAAAATAAGGTATTGTTCTTGGGCAGGTGTCACAAAAGGGGCTCTATGTTTGACAAGGCGAAAATTGAGGTCATTGAGAAATTACCCCTGCCGATTTCAGTAAAGGGTGTTCGTAGCTTCTTAGGACATGCAGGATTTTACAGAAGATTCATTAAAGACTTCTTAAAGATTGGACTCCCATTATGCAAATTCTTAGAGAAGGAAGTGAAATTCCACTTTAATGATGCTAGCGTGGCTGTATTTCACTATTTGAAAGATAAACTAATATCCACTCCGATTATCATCAGCCCTAATTGGTCCGAATCTTTTGATCTAATGTGTGATGCTAGCAGTATGGCACTCGGGGTTATGTTGGGGCAAAAGCGCAACAAACTGTTTCACCCAATCTACTACGCAAGCAAGACTCTAAATAGTGCCCAACAAAATTATACGGTCACCGAACAAGAGTTGCTTGCAGTAGTCTATGCATATGAAAAATTCAGGGCATACTTGCTGGGCACCAAAGTAATCGTACACACTGATCATTCTGCACTCCGGTACTTGATTGCAAAGAAAGATGTAAAACCACGGTTGATTAGGTGGGTACTACTATTACAAGAATTTGATTTCGAGGTAACAGATTGAAAAGGATGCGAAAATCAAGTGGCTGATCATTTATCATCGCTAGAAGCAAGGGCGAATGTTGCGCATGAGGTTGACATAGACGATTCTTACCCCGATGAATGGGTGTTTGCAATATCCCTCAAGCATACGCCATGGTATGTAGATTTAGCAAATTACATTGTGTGTGGGCTGATGCTGGATGAGTTGACCTTTTGCCAACATAAAGATTCATTTCGATGTTAAAAAGTACTTTTGGGATGAACCATACTTGTTTCGAGAGTGTGATGATCATGTTATTAGAAGGTGTGTTCCGGAAGAAGAAGCGGTAGAAATTCTCCATGCTTGCCATACATCTCCAGTAGGAGGTCACCATGGTGGTGTTCGAACCGTCGCTAAAGTTCTCCAAACTGGATACTATTGGCTGTCACTCTACAAGGATGCGCATGAGTTTGCAAAGAAATGCTCTAAATGTCAGCAGCAAGGTAGAGTGTCTAGAAGACACGAATTACCTCTCACTCCTATTTTAGAGGTCGAGCTATTCGATATATGGGGGATCGATTTCATGGGCCCATTTGTGCGCTCGTTTGGAAATAAATATATATTAGTGACTATATATTATGTTTCCAAATGGGTGGAAGCCATCGCACTTCCAAACAACGAAGGAAAAAGCGTTGTCAAATTTCTGAAACACTACATCTTTGCAAGATTTGGCACTCCGAAAGCAATCATTAGCGATGAGGGATCCCACTTTTGCAATAAGTGGTTCTCAATGGCATTGAGTAAATATGGGGTGAAACACAAAGTGGCAACCCTATATCATCCCCAAACAAGTGGCCAAGTCGAGGTGTCGAATTGGGAAATCAAAAGCATCTTGGCAAAGACAGTAAATGTCAATAGAACTGACTGGTCTAGGAAACTCGATGATGCACTATGGGCATATCAGACTGCTTATAAAACACCTAGCTGGATGTCTCCATATCAGTTGGTTTATGGTAAGGCTTGTCATTTGGCCGTCGAGTTAGAACACAAGGCACTATGGGCATTGAAACCTTTAAATTTGGACTGGTCAAAAACATCAAGGGAGAGAGTAGAGCAGTTGAACGAACTGGATGAATTTAGACTCAGATCATATGAAAGTTCAGCCATTTATAAAGGAAAGATGAAGAAATGACATGATGCTCGGATACTCAAGCGGGACTTCAAGGTAGGAAATTGGGTTTTGCTATACAACTTATGACTTAGACTCTTCCCCGAAAAGCTCAAATCCAAATGGTCTGGACCATTTAGAGTAACGCGAGTGTTCATTAATGGTGCCATAGAAGTTGAAGATCAGGAAGGACCTCCATTTACAGTGAACGTTCAACGTCTGAAATTGTATCTGGGGATTGTTAAGAGATTTCGTTGGTCGAAGTGGTATATCTGAAAGACGCCTGAAGGCGTTGCTGCGTCGTGCCACGACGTTAACTAAGGCACTGTTTGGGAGGCAACCCAAATTCCCTTTAATTGCTTTATTTTTATTATTATTAGTAATTATTTCCTGGTAATAGAATGGTATTTTTTTGTGCAGCTGAAAGTATGCGTGGTGTTTGAAAACGTGAAGGATGGAAAACAATAGATCCTGTTGGCGAGTCGCCGAAGGGGTTGGCGAATCCGACCTTATCCGCAGTTTGACTCAAGACATCGTCAACATTGAAGTCTGTAAAACTCGATGAAAACCGATGTTTGGACCTTCCCAATGACTGAAGATTCTGTAATGCTCGACGAAACAAGTAAATGCTAGGCGACACGCCAACTGATCTGACGATTCAGACTGATATCACCGAGTACGCAGAAATTGGACTACACTTGAGTAAAGTTGAAATAAGGTAGCTGTGAAACATTCGAGAAAACGGTTTGAAAATAAGCATGTTGGGTTGTTTAGCAATGCTGTGCAGGAGAGCTTGTTGAATTACTCAACGACTCGCTTAACGTCCCCACCTTGCCTTCTTTTTGTTGCTAAAATGGTGGAAGGTCTACACAGAAAAGTCGCAGAAGAACCATGCCACCCTGACAGATGGAACAACAACATAACCAGGATCACTTCTTTACCTCTGTCTTTGTCCTACTTATTTTTAGTGTTGGGTACTTTATTCTCATTTGAGGACAATTGCTTTTATTTGTGGCGGGGTGAGGCCCACCTTTTGTGAGTGTGCTGATAGTTGTGTTTTGTGTATATGTTTGGGTTGTTCTGTCTTAAATTGTGTCAATACTGCTTTTTTGTGGATGTTTGAGCTTGTCACTCTGCTTATTTTGTGTATATGCCTCTTTTGTGGCCTACCCGTGAGCGTGTGAAACTCTTTTGAACACCCTTTGAGCCTTACCTCTCTTTGGAAGAACCTTGATGAACCCTAGACCTTACTTGACCCACTATCTATAATCCTCTTGATTTGTGGTTTAGCGAATAGCCAACCAAAAGCCTAAGTTGGGGGAGTGGTAAAAAGGAAAGGGAGAAGTCAAGAAGTGCAAGAAAAGTCCCCTTTACCCCATGGTGATGTAGAACAATGGAAATCCCCTAATATATATATATATATATATATATATATATAAATGTGTGTGTGTGGAATAAAGTACAAAGGAAATCAAGTTTCCAAGCAATCCATGGAGGTGAATAAAAAGATGACTTAGAAGCACTAGAAAAAGAATTGATAAAGGAAAATAAAGGAATGCCTTGAGAATACCACATCTCATGAGGAAAAAGTCACTGAGCCTAAATGACCATACCTTTGCACTCATCCCCATTACAAGCCTTATAAAGTCCTTTTTGATCTTGAGTATGCCGAATCGAAAGTCGGTTGAAAAATAAGGGCAAACCTATGGGTAAAAACATGCATTGTGTTCCTCTTTTCGAGTGTGAGCGTTGCATCTGATTCCTGATCTTGAATTGATTAACCTCTATGTGTGAATATGGAATCATTCTTTATGTGAGGGCATTTAGATACTTCCTGTTGAGCTTCATTGCAGAAGTAGCAAGTATTGCGAGCATGGGAATCTTTGGTAATGGTGTGTCACAACTTGAATCCTTGAGTACAGAATTGATCCTTGCATAAGTAAATTGAGTTTGGTTGTGTGCATTCATGATTTAGTCTTGTGTAGCACTATTTGAGACACCTTGTTGAACGACTGAACTTGAGTTTGCTTGAGGCCAAGCAAAAGTTTAAGTTAGGGGTGTTGATGAGTCCACAAATTGGACTCATTTAGGGATTTACTTTGATAGAAATAGTGTCCTCAAATGCTTATTTTGTCTCAATATCTGATGAAAACTCTTTAAGTTTCAGGTATTTGAAATTTTAGTGAAAGCATGGATACTTAGGCGCAAAAAGGAACAAAGAGGCTGAAAACAACGAAGAAGCTGAAGCCTGTGCATCGCCAAGCACGCTTGGCGATTCACCGAAGGGACGAACTCTGTCCTTTGTTCCAGTACGCGAAGCCTTGTAGGAGCAGGATCAAAAAGGCGATGAAAGAAGCAGTCAGCGATTGGCCGAATAATTCCATGAAGCAGTACTATGTCCCCCAATGACACAGAGCATGATGATGTTGAAGGCTAGTGCAAGACGACAACGAACTACACCAAAGGGCGAATCACCGAGTTGATCGGAGATTCCGACTAACCTCGCCGAAAGATCCACCATTACTATTTTCTAAAGTCTATAAATACTAAAATTTTAATTAATTTTTGGGAGTCGAACTTTTATTATAATTTTCAGAATAGAATAGTACTTTTTGGGATATTTTCTCTCTAGTTTGGAGAGGGTTTTTGGGAGACTTGAAGAAAGAAGGATTTCATCTTCCCCAAGTTGGAAGTGAGTCTTCTCCATTGTTCTTTCTTCGCTTAAATCAAGGTTTAATTCCTTATACCCATTTGATTTTAGTATCATTTTAGGTGTATTTTGTTATTTCTTGATGTATGGCTAAAAACCCCATTCTTGGGGTGTGATTTAGCAAATATGTGTTGATATTATTATTGGGTCTTGCTTGCTAATAGGTTAGATGTATTTTAATGGTGATTTCACATAGTGGTTGTGGTTTAATCTAATGGGTTTGTAGTTGAAAATACAAAACAACCCATGTGTTTTCGGCTTGCCAAAGAAGGAGGTTGCGAAACCAAGACTGCTAGACTGATGGCCCAAGAAGTGGGTCCACATGAGGTTCAGCCCGAGAGGGTGAGCCCTAGTCCCATATCCTAACAATCAGCTCGAGAGAGTGAGTGGGGTAAGGCGTAGGCTGGCCTTCATGCGGCAAATGGGTGTCCGAGAGGAACGCATTTGAAACGGGGTAAGTTGCCCGAGTAGGAACTTATTTCCATCTAAAGCTTAGCCTAGTCACTATTATCTTGCGAATTTCCTATCGAAAGCATGTACCCAACGATTTATCTCAACTTGTATTGCGGTCACACCCCAAGAACTTGTCCCCATACTTGATTTTCTTGTTATTTTTGTTGGTTTTTTTTACTACTTGTGAAAAAACCCCCATTTGATATTTGACACTTTTGTGTCACCCCCTTTAATTTACTATGTTTTTACTCGTTAATATCTTTAGCTACGACTAAGTAGAACTAAATTTTATTTTTCTATTAATTCTCAAAACCACTCCCTTGGGACATGACCCCAACCTTTAGTTGGGTTACTATATTATCGACAATCGTAGACACTCGTACCATAGGTTAGTGTTGTTGGTCACGATAAGCATTACTAAGATAAATTTCGGGAGTTCTATCCACCCGAATTCAATTCTGTAAAGTCGTAAGGATTCCTTAACGACCTATCTAACTACTCATGTAATCAAATCATAAATAATTTACCCAATTGTTACCATATTTCCCTACACCTTAATGACTCCGATTTTATCCAAATCTAGACTAGGTTAGGAAATTTCAAGTTACAACGAAAAAGTTTTTCGACCCAAAACTTTTCCCCATTGGCTTCTCTATAATGACTGAACCCGGTCATTACATGTTCATGAAACAAAGAGGAAATTAAGCCAAAGTAAAGAAATATTGCAGGTTAGCTCAAGAAAATTATATTAGAATAATTAATGAGATTGACTCTATGTATGCATATTCGTTAAAGGAGTTTAATTTGCAGGTGACATCGAGACGTAAAATACATATTCAAGTTAACAAATTGATCAAACAATATGTAGTTGGAACATGTACTGAATCTTGCAAGGGGGTTTACATTAAAAATCGGTGAGATGTTCACTACTTATCTGAATGTGACATCCCTTCAAATATTGTTACGAAAAGTTAAGGAAGTCAAAATGAAACATAAAGTTTCTTTGTATAATGGTATTAGCATTATCGTTTTCAAGTTCATTGTCCTTTACCTATTTGATTCTTATAATTTTGTAGAAATCTTATGGCCAGAGAAAAAGAGAAAACGAAAATTTATATGGACTTCAACAAATAAACTTGAGAAATGAAACAACACATATGGACTTCCTAGATTCTGCATTAAGGACTGCACTACAATTAATTTTTTACCTTTGGGAGTTTGAGCTCATACATAAAAAAGAGAGGAAAACAAAGAAAGTTTCAGTTCCAGATATTGTGGAATTGAAGAGGAACGAGTCAGCTATTGACTTATAAAGTTTGCGAAAAGATATATTGGAAGCTCAGAGGAGGTTAGGGGTTGATGAGTAACTGAGGTTACTTGTGTTGAGAGCTTGTATGAGTGAAGCTTCTTCCAGCTCAATGCCAGCAGTGGTAGGACTTATAAGTGGAGTTGATGTTTTGATTCTCAAACTCTAACTACTACACAACCAGCTTCTGAGGGGATTCTTGAGGTCTCATTTAGTGCGCTAGCCACTACCCCTACCACTATTCATGTTTCAGGAGATACAAAAGCCTCTACACCATTTACGGACTCTGAAGTCTAAGGAATCACTGATATACACTACTCCTAGTACTATAAGTGTTGTAGAGACGTGGCTTTATAAGAATGAAAAAATAGTTGTATTAATAAAGAGTGACAATATATGTTCTATTTTGTTTGACATCAACGTATCTTTGATTTTAATGATGGTTAAGAATCTATGTAGGGCAATGTATGAATATGAATGTGACAACTATGCTTAATATACATGCATAAAACTTGATAGTCAGGAATTGATAGTGAAGTTTTGTGCCATGTGGATGTGAGCATTTTATGCATCATTAATTATTTGTTGATGCATCTAGAACTTGTCTTGGTTCACGATGCGTTAGTTGTAAGCTAGTGGAACGGAAAAGGATCATAAACTATTTTTGAATTTAGACCACTTGACTTATAAGATTGTCCAAAATGATTAAACAATTCATTGTTCCATAATTTTGAGCCAAAATGAAAAGAAATTGTTCGCTTGTTCTGTTCATGTCATGCCCTTAGCCTACACCCTGGACGTGATTGGCCTTCAGTGACCATTGCTGGCTCCAAATGAATCCTTGGCCTAACTAACTATGATTAACATGGCTCTATGGTTTACACAAAGCTTTAATAGATGATCATTTCAATCATTTAAAGAAAACTCTGAAACATTGTTTGAAAATATTTGACATCAATGCTAAGTTTCAATAAAATATCTGAGAATAATACTGGAAACAATCAAACATTGTCTATCCATGAAGCCTCTAAAATACAAAGATAGGTGGTGGAACAAGACTCACAACACCTCAAAATAAATCAATACTAAACTTAAAATCATCTAGAGTACTTCGAAAGTAAGGAGGTCTCACCAAAAGTTGTTGGAAAGTGGAGTGATCTCAACAGAGAGTCTATTGATGATCATGAACACATGTATATGTATCATGAGATGATTCAGATCGAATGTTATCAGTACATTAAATGTACGGTACGTAATATGGCTGAATAAGAAATTATTGAATTGATAACTGAATTTAACTTAAGAAAAACAAGCTATGAATAAGTAGTGAAAACCATTTGTTCCTTTACAATAAGATATGCAGTGAGAAAGGTGAAGATAAAAAAATTTACTCTGTTGGGGAGCTTCTCTAACCAACAACCGTCACTATGATCCTAGCAACGATACAACATTCCATTCACGTTGCAAAGACCATCATATACCTTATTGAGGTATATGATGCTAACTATAAGTATGGATCCATCTAATATGCCTTACAAAGAGGCGGTAAAGAGTTACCCAAAAGTTGGTACGATCCTATCCTACAAAGACTACGTATTTTATGAGGCTTTTAGTTAAAAATTAAGTCTTACCCAATTCAGTGCTCAATACTGCTCCAAAAATAATCAATATCACTAATGTTCAATAGTCCTATTTTAGAGAACTTACCTTTAGTTCACTTTACTTTACTAAAATGATTTTTAAAAAAGAATCAATTATGTTCTTTTATCCTCAATTAACAAATAATACATAAGAAACCACTTTTGTCCTTCAAAAAAACCTTTTCCAAAATTATGCATTTTGAGGGAATGCTCATGGACTTACTTTCAAAGTTCGAAGTCAATGTATAGGCAAAACACATATAGGAACCTTTAAAATATGACTTTTAGAAAAAATTCTCCATAAATAGGGTTCATGAGAAAATACAAGAATCTCAATGCATAAAATATCATAATTCATAATCAAGAAATTAGAATACAGAATAAGAATAGATATCATATCTAGAATGCTTGAAATGAACTCTCACTGACTGAAATTAGATTTAGGGCCTTAAATACATGGAAGAACAAAGTTCTTAAAAAAATTGGAAGAATGCTTGAAAATCCTATCTTTCTCCTTATGGATCCTTGATTTAAGACATAGAAGAATTTATGAGAGAAATAGTGATGTAATTCTCAGCACAAATTACGAATAAAATGTGGAAATCAAAGACAAGAAAGAAAGATTGAAGAAGAGAAAGAAGAGAAAGAAGAGAAGGAACAATTGACAACTAAATGATGTATTAAATCCTAAAACCTCCAATTACAATCCCTAAACAAGCACCTAATCAAGATAAATAGATTGACAAGAAGAAAAGAAAATCGAAAGCAACCTAAAGATATATTAAACCTAAAGAACTCAATTGATTAATATGAATCAAGCACCGAATCTCTTAAGAAGACCTCAAGGAAATAGAATCTCCAAGCAACCCCGGTTTCTAAACAAAGTTCAATAGAAGCTTCACCAAGCTCTCAAGTCTCTCAAAGGAGATCCAATTCATCAATAATTCATTTCAAAATAGTCTACCTAAAAGAAAACCCAAACTAGCTATTTATAATTTTAGGCTATTACATCATAAGAGGCCCAAAAGTTGCGAAAAAAGGATAAAGGGCGACCTGGGTCCGGTTCGCCTAATGAACTCAGTGAATCACCAACTAGGTCGGCGACGTGACCCTTCCTTGGAAGAATTCTGTAAAGTTCTGCGATCTAGGTCGTGCTCGCCTAAAGAACTCGGCGAGTTACATATAACCAAGCATCAAAATGATCAACAAAGGGTATGTAATCCATCAAACCAATAGATAGTTGGCTACTTAAGAGACCTTGACAAAGGGGTAGAGTAAATGAACCATTACACTTAGGCAACTACGCATATAAACCCTCATTGGATGAACATTTCAACAAGCACAACTTCCCTTTTAAGTTAGGTAGCACATGAACACCCTCATACCTTAGTGCAAAGTCATAAACAATGTTAACCTAAATTAACACTCCATCCAATGCACTAGCTAACTTCAAGAAGGTAATTATTCCCAATTCATGAGCGGGCTAAAGTACAAAAGTATTCCCCACATAAATTGGAAAACATACCTTATTCAAGCACATAGGATCAACTAATAACACCAAGTAAGAATCATATGAAAGAAAGAAAGTGTTACTACCATACTCATCACAATTTAGACCAACACTGGGGTCAAATGGGATGGAATTATATAGAATCAAGTCAAGGAGACTCCCATTTTCCCTATTGATACTACGATTAACATAAAATCTGCTACACACACAAACATGGATATCATCATATGAAAATAAATAATAGAGAAAGGTGTCATGCACACTGGGGTCATGTAAGGTGTTCCTATGTTCAAGATCACAACTAGGTTCAAGGATCCTAGTACTCATTAAACCACAAGAAAGAACACACAAAGACATCATGGCGAATTTAAGATAAACTTCACATTCTTTTGGCAAAAAACTCCTACGCCCATATGATGGACAATCAACGAGATCACACTCAAAGCTATAGTAAAGAAAGGGGTTTAGGAATCTATCCTTCCCCATACAAAACGTAGGCCCCTCAAGTGGATTGTAAACACTCAAGAACGACTTTCCATCATAGGGAAAGGTGTCAATAGATTCATCCAAATTATGCCTGTCATCTCGACCAAGCATCACTACACAAGTGCCACAATTCAAGTCATTATCGGGGTCAAATGGAAAGGAAATTCATAAACACGTATCAAGTACACCCCTTTTAATCCGATTGACACTCTTCTCTTCTACAAACATACTTTACTTAAAAAGGTGATCATCATGATATGTAAATAGGTGATAGAGAAAGGTGTCTCGCAAAATAGCTTCATCGAAGATGTTTTTGTAGGTATGACTACTAATAGGCTCAAAATCATTGGTCACCCTATTAAGAATTGGAACACACCAAGAAGAAGAGGTAATGGGAAAACAAATACCACATTCCTTTTATCATAATCCATCCCCACAAGAGTACTCGCATCTTCCAAGACGAGATTTTCATCTTTGGGAGGGCAATCTTCACACCATATTGGGTTACTATAAAAAGTATAGCTATCAAGAACTACACTACTCTCATGATTCACACCAATAGGCACTTCACTAGGAGTGATGTCATCATCTTCAATCAAGATATTGCACTTAAGAGGTAATGATAAACCACCATAGGATAATTAAAACATGCAAGTTCACCCTTAAAAAGACACATATCATTTTTTGAAACATTGTTAAGCACGTGATCTGTATGAGCAAAACAAGTAATAGGATCTTCAAAAAAAGATATGCTCAAGGAGTCACTCCTATTCAAATGATCAACGTCATCATCAATTTCACCAAATTGATGTTTCTCAATGATATCACAAGATTCCTCATTTAGTGAAATACGCTCAGATACAAGTTGATCAACGCAATTATCACATGATAATGAACTATACCTCAATGCACGTGTGTCTACACTAGGTGGACACAAACCGATCTTACTAGAAGAATCAATTCAGTCATCAATAGGATCAACTAGTGTATCCACACTCTAAATATGTACATTATCAACACATGGTAAAGAAACATTAGGCTCACATAAAGACATGCTATTACACTTTATTCATTTGCAATTGTAAGAGTGTTAAGTTTAGCTATTGTACCTTGATGCTCGCAAGAAAGATTTGTTTTACTTTGGAATGACACTTTCTTAGGAATGTTGGGACACCCCAAAAGTGCATCCATCACACCTTCAATGGTAGGATTTTTTTTTTGAACTCATGTTCCTCCTTTCATAATGTTTGTACCTACATAAGAACCCTTACAAAGTGAAGGATAAACAAAAAGGTTAGACTGAGATTGTGGCAACCCTTCACTCACTCCACTCAACCTTTCCTTTTTCCACTCTAAGGTTGCCACCTTCCTCTCCCTTACTCCTCTCAATCTTTTGCCTCTCATTTTGCACCTTAGGAGGAGGAAACAGATGTGTTGCCCATCGATCCACAACATACTTGGACCATTTGTTCTTGTATGGAACCCTATGTTTGTTAAACCAATTGGCTCCCAAAACTAATTGACAAAAGTCCATTGGTATTACATCACACCAAACCTCCTCATATTATTCACCGCATGTGAAAGAGACCTTTACAACCTCGGTAACCTTACGTCCCTCCATGGTGTATGGATAATGCCTTGATATTCATGGTAGTCTCAAGTAGGTTACCGTAGATGGGGTGATGTAGTTTAGATTGAAACAATCATCGAGAACTAGATCAAACCACAAAGCTCCAAAAATGTCAACCTTTATCCTAAGAACTTGTCTTCTTGGGTCAACATTATAAAGCTTTGAATACCCCTTTGGCACATACTTGAACCTTATAAGCCCTTTCAATTCTTTCCATTACAAAAGGGTTAACATTTCCTTTGAGTTTTTGAAGCCATCCGCATGTTTCTACCAACTCAATGCAAGACCTTTAAAGTGTTCAAGGGCATATATGGATTACAAAATATTTTCCAAATCATGGTTTAGGAAATTCCGCTCACATTGCAACTCCCAATCAAGATACTTCTCGGGATCACACTTTCCTTCAAAAATAGGAAGACTAACTCTTTTGGTACCGAGACACCTAACACATACCCCATATCTACCTTGGTTCCTATATCCCGACAAGTGTGCATTAAAATGAGAAGTGTAGGATGTAGTATCCTTAGACATTAGAAATGCACACTCTCTTATTCCCATCGAATGACTTTGACTTGGACTAGTGTAACCATACACACCTCTTTGACTAAGGCAAGGATTACCACAAGCTAAAGAATATGAATCTTCACAAGCCTTAGGGGCATGCTCTTTATAATTCTTATATAAAAGAGTATTATACCTCGCCTCACCTTCATCCTTGGAGTGGGAAGCGTAATATGTTCCATCACCATCATAGGAACCATCTTCACTCTCGAAGTAGGAGTCAGATCTCTCACATGCTCCATCATAATCATAGGAGACATCACAAGGTTCTTCGTCCTCTCTATCTTCACCACAAGAGCTATGATAACCATCTTCCTAGTATTCTCCTCCGAAATTGTAGCTCTCATTCCCATTCAGCTCTTGATTATGCCTATAACCATAGCCTCCATAATTACCATCATCCTCACATCCATAGCCCCCGTCATTACAATCATAGTCTCCCATATCATTGTCACATGGGTCTGAGGCTATTGATGACATGCTTCCTTATAATTTCTTTGTACCTATTAAATGCGAAAACAAGGTTAGTAGTAAAAGCTCCTGACCAACACTCGTATTTTCTTACCTTTGAATACCTCACAAATTGGCTTGGCTAATATTGAACCTTGTTTCAATCCGGTGGTACACAAGTGTCAATCAAGCTCTTGGTCGGAATACATTCTTGTTTCAAGAAGGAAAGATGACTCGATTAAAGCAAACAGACTTGAATAAAGAAGTTAACTACAAAGTAAAAACTAAAAAAAGCACACAAACAAAGCATAAGAAAGAAGACGAACACAAGACTAATCAACAACTAAGTAAGGACATTTACTAGTTTGAAATTACTTTTTAGAATCAAATAAGTGAGTAGGAATCAAGGAAAATGAGACTGGGAACTTAAACCATGAAATTGGTCATAAAATAAATCTCGGGTGTCCGAACATAAACTTTTGTTTTCCCAAAACTGAAATTCACATCACCAACTTACACCTTATAGCTCGCCGAATCAGCTTGGCGAATCGCTTAAGTACCCTCAACTTGCCGAATTTTCCAGAGATACAAGTTCATTTGGTGAGCTCAGCTCCCATTTGGCGAGTCGCCGAATCTGCTTTGTAAGTACGACTTAGCTTGCCCAATGGACCTTCCAGCACACTTGCAACCTCCGATTTTCCACTCCTTATGGTCCCCATGTACTTCCTTGACCTAGCAGTTGCCCCTTTTAGTAAATTCCCTTTTGAACCAACACAAGTACTATTTCCTTTCCTCTTCCTTCTAGATCAAACACCTCTTTTTTATGATTCTCCTCCTTGAAGATTTGAAGATCCCCAAGAACTTTATGAACAAATGGTGAAGACCCAAAATAAAGCCCTCAATAATTTTAGCTCGAAATTTCACGAAAATTGGAATACAAGCTCCCCTTGATATAGGAAACAAACCCAATGCTTTTTATCTTTTAATTCCTTGCCAAAACATTCAGAATTCAAAACCCATTTACTTCTTTCTTCAAGTCATGAAGAACACCATGAACATGAAGAACACCCAATTTTCAAACCCAATGGATTTCTACTCCGTTTTCACCCAAATTTAAGATATGAACTCCTAAGGATATATAAATCAAACCCCAATACCCAAGATTTTCCAATTTAACCTAGATCTTAAAACCCACTTGAAGTTCTTCAAGCTTCTTCAATCAACAATGGTGGTTTCTTCAATCCTACTCCAAACTTCACCAAATTTCATATTTAGAGTCAAGTAAGGTTACGGAACACTATTCTAACATTAGAAACTTCAAACAAGACTCAAATGAACAAGATATTTTTGGGGTTTTCTTGAAAAACATTTTTTGGACTTTTTTATAACAAACTGATTAATAACGTTTCAAAGACACTACATTCAATACTAAGCGTCAACGATTGTTAGTTAGTAATATAACCCAACTAGTGAGTTGGGGTGGAGTCTCAAGGGAGTGGTTCGTACTCAAGAATCAATAGAAAAGCAAAAATATGCTTAAGTTTATCATAGCTAAAAACATTTACGAATAAAAGCTTGGTTCAAGTTTGGGGTGACACAAGTGTCAAATAATCAGGGGATTTTGTTTCAACTATCAGCTACATCAACAAATAACATAAAAATAATGAATGTGGAGACCGGATTCTTGGGATGTGATTGGATTATGGGCTAAGATAAACAACCGAGTAATTGCAATTAATAGTAAAAATCTGTAAATCAGTGAATAAGCTAGACTTTAGTGGAGATAAACTTTCTCTCAAAAAATTTACCTCTTAAACACCAATAAGCCGCAATTAAGCACAACCTTCGCTTTAGTCCATACACTGTCTCGAGTTGAATGTGTGGAAAAGGGCTTAGGATTCACTCGCTCGAGCTGAACCCATAACAACCCAATACCCACATGCCATCAATTCAGTAATCTTGATTTTAAAACCTCTCTATCGAGCAAGACAAAAACATGAAGCTAAGATTGTATTTGCAACTACAACCCATTAAATTAAGCCATAATTACTGAATGAAATCACCTTTAAACAACATTTAAACTATTAATTAACAATACCCAGCAGCTAAATCAACCCATAATCACATAATCACACCCCAAGAATTGGGGTTTTAGCTAGACCTCATAAAAAGGTAAAAATCGTTACCAAATTGTGTTTCCATCAATTGGATACGATTGATATTGTCTTTACAAAGGTCTAAGATGAAAAATCTTCAACACCCACTTCAAATTTCTTAGAAATAGAAATCTTCCAAACTAAGGAAAAATTTCTCCAAAGAGTTAGTTCTCAGCTCTAAACTTGAAAACTGAACAATAATGAAAACTCTCTAATGCTGCATATTAAACTAGGAATTTAAAAATGTATTTATAGTTGCCCAAAAATGTGTTGCGAAGGACCATTCGGTGAAATAAGTCGGGATCGCCGATCCACTCGGCGATCCGCCCTTTGGTCAATTCCATCGCCTTTTTGCTTTAGCCTTCAACATCTTGAAGTTCTGAAACTTTGGGCGATATGGCACTGCATCGCGGAATCATTCGGTGACTTGCCGACTACTCTTTACTATCGTCGACTTGATTTTCTCCTTCAAGGCTTGGCATAGTAGAACATTGGGTGAGATCATTGCCATTCAGCGACTCGCCCAATGGGTTAGGTGATCCTCATGCCTTCTTTTCTTCGTTCTTTCAGCTGCCTTGTCCCTTTTTGCTGAATAGTGTCCAAGCTTTGTTCCTCAGTCTAAACCCCTGAAATTTAAGGGTTTACATAAGTTATTGGTACAAAATATGCATTTGAGGAAACTAAATATATTAAAATAAAGCCCCAAATGAGTCCAAATCACGAACTCATCAACACCCCCAACTTACACTTTTGTTTGTCCTCAAGTAAAACTCAAGTTCTGCAGTTCAAAAGGTATGTCTCAAACAGTGCTACACAAGACTCAATCATGAATGCACACAAAAAGACTCAACTTACTCATGCAAGGATGAATTGTGCACTCAAAAATTCAAGTTGTGACTCACCATTTTCAAAGAATCTCAAGCTCACAATACTTGCTTCAAATGCAAGTTCAAGCTCAACGAAGGTGATCAAATGCCCTCACACAAAGAATGATTCCATATTCACACACAATGGTTTAACAATTCAAAGTTTCGGAATCAAATGCAACACTCACACTCACAAAGATGAACACAATGTATGATTTCACCCACCCAAGATCAAAAAGGTCTTTTCAAGGCTTGTTACAAGGCAGAGTGCAAAGGTATGGTCATTTAGGCTTACTGACTTCTACCCTCATGAAATGTGGTGTGAACAACACTTTCTTTTGTCTTCTTAATCATTCTCATACAACCTCAAAAGTCACCTATTATTCATCTTACATGGATTGTTATAAACCCCATTTCTTTTTGCATTTTCCAACTGTATTCCATAACTTTTTCATTCTTTTTGTTTTTCATTATTTTCTTCTTTTTCTCTCTCCTTTTGTTTTGTATGGAGGGGTTCCATTTTTCTCAAAACATGGGCAAAAGGGGACTTTCTTGCACTTCTTCATTTACCTTCTCTTTTCACCACACCCCTAACTTAGGCTTTTGTCCTAAGTTGGATATTCAACCAAACCACAAATCATGAGATTATGGGTAATGGATCAAGAAAGGTTATGTTTTCATCAAGGTTCTTCGAAGAAAGGGTTAAGGCTCAAGGGGTGCTCAATCGGGGGTTTACACACTCACACGGTAGGCCAACAAAAAGAGGTATAATGTTAAATTGTTTCACACTCTTCAAAGTTGCCTAAGATCATCTCAAGAGGTTGCCTGACTTAGTTAACCGGACCAACGGGGCATATTCTAGGTGTCATCATACATGGTTCACAAAAAGCTCATCACACAAGACATTGACACCAACGTCAAACAAGACTCCACACTTTCGCTATTTTGGAATGTTTATCTCAAGAGACTCAATTCGATACTTGGCTAATCATAACGAGATGCAAAGAGTTGACATATTGTCTATGCAACTTCATTTGGCCTCATCGTAGCCGCACATTCATGTTTGTTCGATTATGAGCACTATTTAAGTCATTGATATTTATCAAAATCGATACTTAAATTTGCAAAAGAACAACCACATTCAACCCAAACAAGAGGTGGCAAAAATTTTCAAAAGGGTCAAAAATCATTTACAATTAAAAACATGGAGCCACAAGCTCAAACATCCACAAAAGTAGTGTAAAAAAAACAATTATAGCTCAAAACCCAAATACATAAACAAAACCAATATTCACAACAGGTCACACAAAATGTGATTCTCACCCCACCACAAATAAAGACATTCATCCTCAAATGCAAACAAAATAAAATATCCAAAAGTCAAAATAATGTAAGGCAAAGAGGGAGATAAAGAAGGGATCCTGTCTACTCAATCGCTCTATCTGTCTAGGCATCAGTGCCCGGTGCATCAGTCTGATCTCGGGCCTCAGTACCCGGAGTCTCCTCAGTCGGAACACCAGTTGCACTAGGAGCCTCGATGGATGTCTCTGTCAGTGATGTCTGGATCACCGACTGCATGATCGTCTCCTCAAGATCTGGCAAATCTCCATATATACTCTTCTCTCTGATCTCTATCTTCTCCTCGTCGGTCTCTGCATCCGACTCCTTAATTACAGCATCATCCCTATGCACATCTTCGGTGGTAGCCGGAGGAATCTCTAAAGTCACGGAAGCATCCAAATCATCTGCAGCCTCTAGTAATGAGGCGAATACAGTATACTTGAGATAGTCTATGTCCTCCCTCAGATCAGATAGTCAGTAGTCAACCTGTCGGATATGGGCCTCTTGCCATTGCCTTTGTCTCCCGGTGGGAGCTCTTGCCTGCCCTTCTTTGGAGGATTTGACCTCCCTTCATTTATTGTGATACCCCATACTTTTTTCTAGGGTGGCATGTCAATGTTTGTTCTCACCATATCTGAAAAACATTGGGAAAAAGTTAGAAACAATTAAGTTAAAATCACAGAAAAATAGTTGCGAACACACTCGCCGAACCAGTCGACGAGTCGCTGAATCACTTTGGCGAGCTAGGTAGGGCTCACTGAAATGATTGGCTCTAAAATTTTGGCAAGTCGGCGATGGGAAAGGCCTTTCAGTAAATCGCCGACAACATTTAGTGAGCAAGGGTTAGCCCATCGAAAGTTACAATGCTAAAGGGGTTCAGCGGTGCAGACAGAGGGCGATCAAGAAAACTATCGACGAGTCGTCGAGTACGATCGGTGACCTCAGGCTTCTCGCTGAAAGTTACAGTACCCAACACCAAATAAAGCATGAAATTAAAGGCGAGATGGGGACCTTCGGTGAGCTCGACCCAGCTCACCAAACCACCCAATGTCCCTACTTTCCACCCAACTTTTGGAAATCAACCCCGCAACCCCCGAAAACAAAATCAAAGCATGCACTAACTATATTATAGCAAGACCCATAACATCCATTACTCCGAGATACTCAGACTTCTCCCAGTTTTGCCAATTTTGGCCAATTGACGACTTTTGCTCTTACGAATGACGTCACCTGCTCTATCATTGGGAAAATTACGCCATTTGGCACAAAGACGGGTTACTCAGACTTCACTAACTAATTTAAACACATGCAAGCATAACCCCACAAAATTTAATTCATTTTAAAGCACAAAATTACGGGAATCTAACATTAAAGGCATTTTGGGCAAGATTATTAAATTAAAACATGCAATCAAACAAACTAATCCGATCAGAGAGGCCCAACACACTTAAACATGATAAAATCATTGCAAATGAGTACACATTCTCAAAAATAAACACGGGGTTTGGAAAACCAACCTTTTATGTTGAATAATAGAGACTGAAATGCTAGGAGGCAATGTAATCCACTCCGAACAGTTGATCAATGACCAAATACAGTAAAAACTCAAGAAATATAGAAAATACTAAGCGGGTGTGAGTTTGGGAAGATTAAAAGTAAGGGAAAGTGAAAGATTTTGATGTTTAAACCTTTGGTCTTTAAAGAAATCATTCAGTTCTCACCCATTAGGTGACATTAGTCATGCTCACCGACCGACTCGGTGATACACCAACTGGTCACTTAGCTCACCGAATTTTACAGGACCTCCAATAAATCTGGGGGTCCAAACAGCGGACTAGATCGTGATCGCCAACCTTATCGGTGATTCGCAAATAATTTCTTGGGCTTGTCTAGTTTTACAGACTCCACTTTAAATTTGTCTTTAGTCCAACGATGGTCTAGGTCGGGGTCGCCAACCTCTTCGGTGATTCGATGACTGGAACTTAAGCTCGCCAACCTGTACTTCTCAAACACTTACCACACTTTGTCTTGCACATTCAACACACCATTATTTCAAACTTAAAAATAAAGAAAATAAAACTTGGGTTGACTCCCAAGAAGCGCCTTAGTTAACGTCGTGGCACGACGCAAGTCCACCTTCAAACCTCATTCTTGGGGTTGGCCATAGTGCCACTAGGCAAACTCCCTTGCTGTCTCGGGTTTAGATGAGACGAGATATGACCCATTTGGGTCTCCAAATACTTGATCGACACTGAATGGGAGGTGACTGTCTGGCTAAGGGTCGACACGTCTTATTTCATCTCTTTCAATATCTTGTCCGACCGCTCAACTCTGTTGAGGATATGAGAAAGCATATCCTCAGACCGGCCACCTTCCGAATCATTTGGCCTTTGGCGCTCGTAGGGAGGCTCATAACTATCCTTCTCCATATCCTGCCAATTAGGATTTCGTTCCCTCCAATATCTATTGTGATCCTTCCAACCTTCATCCCTATTTCATCCTTGGTTACCAGCTTGCCTCGGGTAGTTTGAATGATAACCACCACCTTTGTTGGCTAGGAAATTCACCTTTTCGTTATACAAGGCTTCAAACTTGGACTCCTCCAGATTAGCACACCCGACACCCATGGCATTGACACTTCAAGCACCAGCTCCCAGACCTTTTTGGACAAAATGTCAAGTTGTGTCATAATCTTGGCCATGTTCTGGTCCCTCGATTTTTCTGCATTTGCTCTTTGGTCAATTTGAATGTGAGAGGGTTCACGGGTATACCATGCCCGATTTATGGTAGTAATGCCATCCAAAAGCTGAGTTACTATCACATAAGGTTGCTGCATCAAACCTCCAAGACAAAGTTGGTCAACAACACCCTTATTTACTGAGTCAAGACTCCAGTTAAAATACTGCAGCAACACGTTGTCATGTAAGCCATGAGTTGGGCATTAAAGCACCAACTTCTTGAATCGCAATCAATTTTCATGAATTGGCTCGCCTTTTGGACGCTTGAAGCTCTGAATGTTGTCCCGAAGAGTCATCATCTTTTAAGGAGGGAAAAAGCACACTTGAAATACGGTAACCAACTCCTCCCACGAAGTGATTGATTCACATGGCAAATCAGCCAGCCATTTACATGCTTCACCCATCAAAAAGAACAAGAACAACCTCAACCATACCGATTATTAGGATATGTTCTTGAAGGAGAATAGTCTGCATACATCCACAAAGTTTCTAATATGCTCATGGGTATCCTCACGAGCCAAACAACCGAAAAGCCCATTTAGTTGAAAGAATTGCAACATAGTACTCGTGATGTGGAACACCGTATTCCTTTCGGCCGGAGGCAAGCGAATGACACCTATACCTTCCAAGAGATGGGGGTCATTAGCATTAGGCTCGTTTACATCGTTGAGGTTTTCGATGTCATCTTGATGGCCTACTTGGCTGCCATTGCTGCCATTAACACTTATACTTCCTGTTTCAATACACAAACAAGCAAACCAAAACTAAAATTAAGTAAGTACAACTATAATTAACAAGAACAAAATTCAACTTAACTAAAACATTTCATGTAACACCACTTCCCGGCAGTGGCGCCATTTTGAATAATAACATTTCGAAGATACTTCATCCAATACTAAGCATCAACGATCGTTAGTTAGTAATATAACCCTAGTGAGTTGGGGTCCAGTCCCAAGGGAGTGGTTCGTACTGAAGAATCAATAGAAAAGCATAAATATGCTAAAGTCAATCATAGCTAAAAACATTTACCAATAAAAGTGTTGTTCAAGTTTGGAGTGACAAAAGTGTCAAATAATAGGGGGGTTTGGTTTCAACAATCAGCTACAACAACAAATAACATGAAAATAACGAATATGGAGATGGGATTCTTGGGATGTGATTGGATTATGGGCTAAGGTAAACAACCGGGTAATTGGAATTAATAATAAACATTTGTAAATTAGTGAGTAAGCTAGACTTTAGTGGGGATAAACTTTCTCTCGAACAATTTACCCCGAATCAAATTTGTAACACCCCAGAAATTCTATGACTTAAGTTAGAGCCTCACCTTATGAATAATGACTTAAAAATAGTTAAAATGATGTTTCTAAACCTAATTTAATGTATTTGACTTGGTTTGGAAGAGTAATAGTCTAAACGTCAAGAAACGACCACGACGCTCAGAAACTAGGGAAGAATGTTGAAGTTGTCCAGAAATAGGTGGGACTAATAAGGGCCAAACCACGAGGCATTGATTGACTCACCCCCCGTAGATAGGAGTCATGAATCCATACTTAGAATCCTCCAGGTGGACTCCAAAAAAATGACCCCCTCTGTTTCAAACCACGGATGTGCAGTACGGTCTGTAGGCCGACTCACGCTCCGTGGGAAGGGTCTCGTGAGTCGAGACTTAGATTCCTCATGGAGACCCTCGTTTGCACTCTCTGTCCCAAACCAAAGACGTGCAGCACGGTTCGTAGACCGACTCACGGTCCGTGGAAAGGGTCTCGTGAGTCGAGACTTAGTCTCCTCATAGAGACCCTCGACCGCACCTTCTCAGGACCAAACCACGGATGACCAGCACGGTCCGTGGATCAATCCACGGACCGTGAACGGGGACTCGTGGATGGCACCTGAGTTCGTTGCCTCTACTCAATTTAAGTGGGGAATAGTTTAGTAAATTACTAATTAATTTCTTAAGGGTTAAAAACGGTTATAAATAGTTATTTTAGGTTTGTTAGAGTTTTATCTTGTAGTAAAAAGTCTTCAACCTTATTTCTCCAAATCATAAAATCAAAAAACCCACTTCTCTCTAAACTCTCTCCCAAAAGACTCTAAAAGAAGAAGTTTGCATTGGAGCTAGGGTTTCAAGGTTTCTTCCCAAATTTCTTGGAGTTCTCCATTGATTCTCAAGGAATCAACTAAGGTATGGTTTCTCTTCACTCTTGGGATCCCTTTCCCCAAGAGGTCCTTCCAAAGATGGTTTTCAAAATCCCCCAAATTGTAGATTTCAATCCAAAAACGTGGGTCTTCTTTCTAAATGTTGGATTGTGGTTATAAACTTATTTTGGTTGATTATATATGAACAATTATGGATGAATTCATGTAGTGTTGGTGATTTTTGAAGAATCCCCCATGAGACCCATGTTTCTTATTCTTTTCCAAGTTCTAACCCTAGTTTGTGTTGAATATTAATTGAAGGCTATGAATTTAATGTTATGCTATGTATTCATGGTTGTATGATGATTATACCCTAGGTTATGTATAATTTCTATGAAATTAGGGTTGAGTCTTTGAATGAAGCCTTGAAGGCTATTAAGGGAATATGGCAATTGCTTATATTGATGTTGATTATGTATTACTTCATGAATTTCCTTGTATTATGTATTGGTTATGAACTGATTGGTAATTGAAGTATGAATGCCCCAAGAAGGGCAAGAAGGTATGAAGGTTAGTTCTTCTTTGATCTCAAGTATGAAAGGTGAATTACTTAGATTGTAATGATGCTATACCTAATGTGTTGTTGTGGTTTTGATGACCTAGTTTCCTCATCCTTAAACCCTCTACACTTGAATTAGCTATGAATTATGTATGTTATGGCATGATTGTTATATGATTGAAAGGTAGTTCTCATGATTATAATGTAATGTAAAGTGAAAGGTTTACTCACTTGCTAAGTGTTTCTAAGGTGAAAGGATTGTTATTCACTTATGAACAAATATGAGCTATTATGGTAAGATGTCTACATAAGAGTCTAGTAAAGGCTAATGTGAACTTATGTGATGACTAAAGATGATTACAAAAGGGAATTAGATGCTTAGTACCGAAAGGGCATGTAAATGAGATGGGGGTCTCACGTTTAGCAAGTCCGGCTCCCCACATGGGTTTCCTCACGTTTAGCAAGTCCAGATTACCCACGGTATGTGTTGTCTCATGAGATGGAAACCCCCACATTAGTAAATTAGGGTTTCTAGAAGTAATCTCCTTGACCCTTAACTATATGCCCACATTAGACTTTAGCTTAGTGGATCCATGCACCTAGATATCTATGTACGAATGGTTACACCTTAGGCAAGTGTTAACCCTCTCTTTTCGGTGTGGTAGTAGAACACCGGATTCTATGTAGCTCTCATGGTCTATGTCGGTTATGGAAATATCTCCCTAATGTAAAAGTAAATGAAGGTATGAAAGGTGTGAACTATTACTAGGACTTTCTTGAGGGTTTCTACATAGTGTAAGGGAGGGTATGAGACTTCTCTTGCACATTGCACTTGTGGGATCCTAAGAGATGGTTGTAGTAGTGTTCTCTTATGATT
>JAJOOE010016743.1:0-43076 GCA_036250405.1 Solanum raphanifolium
AGCTCCAATTTGACCTTGAGCTTCAATGGTGTTCTAGAGAGAACCTTTTTGAAAGAGGGGTTTTGATTTTGAAGAATGAATTCTAAATGGAGGTTTAATTGTTTTAATTAACTTAAAATACCTAAAAATACACAAAATAACCGTTCAAGTATTTAATTGGCCAAGGGTAGAATTTACCAAACCACCCTTGGCTTGGCCGTGTCACTTGACAGCTTGCAGGTGCGACCTACGACTCCACACCTACGGACCGTAGGTGGAGTGACAGACCGTACTATTGGCTCGTTGTTTGTGACAGAGACTTGAACATGGGAGCTAAGGCTCCCTAGGCTAATTCTTGACTTGTGGAGGTAGACTTACGGGGTGTAAGTGGACCTACTGGCCGTAAGTCATGGCCGTAGATCACCACTTTTGGCAGCTTGGGGTTTTTAACTTAGGGTCCTCCTCAAGGACCCTTAGGGTCGTCCTTGGGGAGTCGTACCCAGAATTTTAACCCCTACACATGTCCATCTAGGTGCTAGAGTCACTTCTACCAGTTTTAGACCTCAACCACACAACAATTTCAACAACACATTAGAACACACTAGAACCAAAAGACTAGTTTTCGAACGTCATGGTCGTTTCTTAACGTTTGACCTAAAAAAATTTCTAACTAAACTTTAAAAGACAAAACTCATAATTTAACAAGTTACCAACTTCTAAAACACATATGAGGCTCTAGATCTTCCTACTTCATTTTTAGGGTCATTACAACAAATAGCTCATAGATTCAATAAAGTGAGAATGTACTTTCAACCTTAGAATCAACATTAGTTTGTGAGAATAACTTTCACACCAACACCGTGTGTTCTCATGAGAATGGACTTTTAATCAACACAATAGGATCATCATAGTCATGTACATTTCATGCATAATAATGTGTAAAGGTGCATATGAGAACTATACTTTCAATTAACACCATTGATACATCATAATCATGTTTATGCATGGAGTGTGTGT
This sequence comes from Solanum raphanifolium, assembly GCA_036250405.1. Taxonomy (NCBI): domain Eukaryota; kingdom Viridiplantae; phylum Streptophyta; class Magnoliopsida; order Solanales; family Solanaceae; genus Solanum; species Solanum raphanifolium. Next base: position 997 of record JAJOOE010016743.1, read on the forward strand.
GTGTGTATTTGTCCTTGCAATGACACAATCAACAACAACATCATCATAGACACTTCTTCTCAAAGTGTTCATAGGCATGTACATAATATCACAATCATGCATAATTCACATACATTGCATTCAAGGATCATAGACCATGTAAATCAATACATCTAAAATTCATTGTAGTAGATATGTATATAATCATAATTCAAGTAGTTCATTCATTGCATGTATAAGCTCATATACTCATATTGTAGGTCATGTGGGTGAAGTCCTTCCACAATAACATCATATACAATTTAACATGCATAATAGCCTCCTTCTTAAAGCATCAACATTCATAGCTCATTCATATTAGCTATTAACCTTAAGGCCTTAGGAGTCGTCTTCCTGTTACAACCTTTACTCTCAAGCATTGCCTCACATGATTACCATAAATACCTAATGTGATAGGTAACCTAAACACATGCCTCATTCTTAATCAATTATAGTCATATAGGAACAAATAAACTCAATACCAATATATCATTCATAGAAGCCCTAATCAAGTTAGTTCATGTCTACAAGCTTTACTCAGAAGCAATTCATGTTTAGGTGAACTAATCTAAGGCAATTCATCAAGAAGTTCACCATTCTTAGAAGGTTACATATAAACCCACAGTTTGCTTCTTTCATGACATAGCCCTAGGCCTCATCAATTCACCTTAGAATCTTAAGTTAATCAAATATACATGTATAATCATACTTAGATCATGCAATTTCATAATAATTAACTCACATCCAATCAATTTGAACAACTTGCAAAACCATCACATAATGTAAAGAAAAACCATAGCTAGGGTTGGGGGTCTCATGGATTATTGAAGAATTTCAGTTAACATCATATAAAATCAGTATTATATTCATAAACAAACATAATTCAACCTTTAAAAGTGACTTTGAAAGGAATCCATAGAGCTGAGTTTAAACCCTAGATAAATAAGTTTTCTAGAATGGAGTTAGAAGTTTTTAAAAAGGCTGCTTGGGTGATAGCTTCCTAAGGATGAAGAACTCACATACCTTAGGTGTAGAATTCAACTAAATTCGTATTGAAAATCTCACTTCTTCAAGCTTTCCTTGAACTCTTTCTTGGTTCTTCAATGGAGGTTCTAGATAGAAGATTTTTGGAGAGGAGGGTAGTTGGGTTTTGATTTGGGGTCTTGGGTTATAATGGGATAATGAAGTGTTTTAAGACTTAAAACTATTCATATATATATATATATATATATGAAATAAACCATTTAAAATCAACCCCACTAAATAATTAATGAAACGGAAATTACTTAAAACTTCCTAAATTAGGCAGCTCTATCAAGGACCACGGCCACTTTGATGGGTCGTGAGGGGCACCACGGCTCGTGGTGGTGACCATGGTCCCTTGACCAATGTGCTCCTTCAAGTTTCCAAGCCTTCCAAGGCGAAGGCTAGTCCACGATACCTCCCACAATTCGTGGTCAAGACCACGAGTCGTGGTGATGGTCATGGTCATGGGGCAGTAGCTAGGCAAAGTTGCCTTGCCTCCCTTGAGCCTAAGTGGTCTTACGTCCACTTGTACGGACCGTCTAGGGCACCACAGCTCATGCTGGTTCCCGTGGTCTTTGAGGAAGTAGCCTCTTCGACGTGACACAACCCTCCACAAGCTAAGGCTATCCCACGAGCCTTCCCATGGCCTGTGGTCATGACCACGAGCCATGAAATGGCTCATGAAGAAGAGCCTTGGCTTGGCACCAATCTTGTACACACTTTCTTGCCAACCACGGGTGGCAGCACGACTCGTAGTGTCCACCACAGGTCGTGAAGTCCCTCGTGGTGATAGTAGGCAGTGGCTAGATGGTGTTTTATGCACCCTTGGCTCCCACAATGCCAAGGCAAGACCATGAGACCTCCCACGATCCATGGTCAAGACCACGAGTCTTGGTGAAGGTCGTGGTTCCTTGGCAGTGGCTAGGTCTCAATGCCATGCCTTACACATGCCTAAGGGACCTTCACGAGCTCTTTCACGGACCATGGTCAAGACCACTGGTCGTGAAAATGGTCGTGGTCCTTGGGCAGTGTTTGGCCAAGCTTGGGGTTGCCTTGGCCTTTGGCTTAGGCTTGGCTCTTGACCTTGCAACCTTAAACCCAACCTTAAAGGTCTTTTAAACTACGAGGTCTAGTACGTATCTTAACGTTTAAGCACTTAACTCTTGACATTAACCCTCACGTTTAAGCTTTATTTCAACCTATCATTTTGCGAGTCGTAACAACTCTGATATTCAACTCTATAGCCTTCATCAATGCATAGACCAAACAAACCATGTCTCGGGTAATATCTGTGTAGTGGAGACCTGGTATCAAACAATTCATGACAATCTTTAGCCAGACTCACATCTCCCTAAGCATGTGACCATAGGGTAGAGATTGGTGATATCTCTTCCCACTATGCTTAGTCCATTGCGACATAGACTGAGGACCACACAGTGTATGTCGAATGAATCGGTATAGAGGGCGTATGTTCAACCCTATAAGCACTAGTAGATCAGTGTCCTGTGGTGTACCTAATATATCATTGATACATTTGGGAGTGATAGGCACATTAACTCCTCGCACAGTCACAAAATGCGATCTTGCGTCTGGTGCCCAATTGGCGTAGAATTCGCGGACCATGTGCAAGTTGCACTCTTTCGGTTCTGCAAAGATAAACTCCATATGCAACTCCTTGATCCGCCTCAATATCTATGGGAACTCCCGTGCCAAGCAGTCCCTGTCAATGCAAACGTCAAAAAAATATGATGCCTCAGTGTGAATTTTCCACCATGCCTTACTTTCCTTGGTCACAACTTTCACCCCAAATCGCCTGTTTTGACCCTTGGGAACTATAGGTGTGGGTGGGACATTACCCCCACTCCGCACACGCTTTCTTTGGCTAGAGGTGGTAACTGCCTTACCGGGTCTTTGGGAGCTTGGCATGATTTCCTGCAAACATAATACAATTCAGCCAACAACACAGACACAATGATTCGTGGGTGATGCGCATACATCACCCCACACTTATGTCGTGCAATGATTCATCCTCGGTACTTAGACTTTCCAAGAATGAAGGACAACACGTCAACCTATTGATCACATTTATACAACCATATAGGCACCACATTAGTAGCCACAAACACTCAACCTCACACTTAGATTAAGATCCTCACGCATTATTCCATGATTCAAAAAGAAAGTAGTGATACTCAAGACTTCACACTACAAATATATACCCATGAATACACAATATCATCCAACCAACACCGCTAAATTGATGTCCCACAAACATATTCAAACAACCATCCACAACAAACTCAGACAAGAGCAAATAGAGGGAATTTCAACTCCAAAAGTCGAAATACCTACTATAATTTAGTAAACCAACAATTCGAGCCAAGTGACCAACCCCAATGCAATTTCTCAACATGCACATCCAACTCCCAAATCACTCTATACCCCTATGCAAGCAAAAATAAAGTAATTCTACTCAAGACTTCGAACTACCCAAATATAAAACACATATAGCACTACACCTACATCCCAAATCGAAACCATTGTCACACAATGCAAAATTAAACCGTCACAATAGTCCCCACCCATTCGCACTAGTTGAGGAAGATGAAGATTGAGAGGGAGGAGTGCGGAATTTGCATCGCGTTACGGATTGACCCACAAAAATTTGCAAGGGGAGAAGGAAGGGAGAATAATCGCTAAGATAGAAGGGTAGTTGGGAGAAAAGTGGGGTTTGGAGATGGGGATTTAGGGTTAAAAGGGGGTTGGGTCGGGTTATTCCCCTTTAAAACGGGTAGAACCCGTTTCATTTAATGAAAATAATAAAAAACAACTTACTTGGGGCGCGATGCAGCATGGTCACAGAGTGTTCTGCCTCGTGAAAATAATTAAATTTCATGAGGTCAAAATTGTGAAACCTCTCTGCGACGCGGCCTGGTCATAGATTCTCTTTATTGTTGACGAGAATTTATTTCTCGTCGAAACCAAAATTTTGGGACTCCCTCCACGATGCAGGACATGTCTTCAATCCTGATTCGTGCACATTTTCAGCTCAAAACCCATTAGTAAACACATGAGTTTTGGTCTTGGCACGACTCATATTTTTGTATTTTCTGGATATATCATTTTATTTGTTTTTACTCATTCCTAAGAATTGAAATAACAAACAAAAGAATAGAAATCCTAGCTATTACAAGGGGTCACGGGTTACCTCCCGTGCAACGTCTAATTTAACATCGATGCACGACCCCTCTCATGACTCATTCGTCATTCAATATGAGCGCTTCAAGCTCACGATCAACATCATTTCCAAAGTAGTGCTTCACGTGTTGCCCATTTACAAGGAAAGTAGAACTCTTATCCTTGTTCCTTAGCTCCACAGCACCATGTCGGGTCATCCTTACCACTTCAAAAAGACCACTCCACTTAGACTAAAGCTTTTCTGGGAACAACTTCAATCTTGAATTAAATATCAGCAACAATTGACCAGGCTCAAAAGTGTGTGACACAATATGCTTGTCACGCCACCTCTTCGTCTTCTCTTTGTACAACTTAACATTCTCATGTGGAGCCTAAATTCTTATAATTCATGTAGCGACGTTACCCTTTTCTTCCCAACTAATTCAGCATCCAAATTCAACTTTTTGATCGCCCAGCATGCCTTATGCTCCAATTCAGCTAGGAGGTGACACATTTTTCTAAACACCATTTGATAAGGAGAAGTCCTTATCGATGTATTGTATGCAGTCCGGTATGCCCACAAAGCATCATTTAACTTGTCAGCTCAATCTTTCCTTTGGGCATTCACAGTATTTTGGAGGATCTGCTTTACTTCTATATTAGACACTTCCACCTGCCCACTAGTTTGGGGATGATAAGTTGTAGCTACCTTATGCCTTACCCTATATTTGGCCAACAAATTTCGCACATAACTATTAATAAAGTGCGTACCTCCATCACGGATCATGACTCTTGGAGTTTCGAACCAGGTGAAGATGTGCTGCCGGGTGAATTTCACTACCACCTTTGCAACATTGGATGGTAATGCAACTGCCTCCACCCACTTGGACACGTAGTCCACTGCCACTAAGATGTATTGATTACCATGGGACGATGGGAATGGTCCTATGAAGTATATCCCCCAGACGTCAAAGATCTCAACTTCCAGTATATTGTTCAATAGCATCTCATGCCTTCTAGAAATGGTGCACATCCTTTGACATTGATCATTGCCCTTCACAAACATAGAAACATCTTTAAACAGAGTAGGCCAAAAGAAACCAGATTGCAATACCTTATGTGCAGTGCGTTCGCCCTCGTGGTGTCCACCATATGGCGAAGAGTGACAACTCTCCAACACTTGTACTGCCTCATGTTCAGCTACACACCTTCGCACCATCTGATCAAGTCCCTGATTGAATAAAAAGGGCTCATCCCATACATAGAAACGTGCATCATACTTCAGCCTCTGTTTTTTATGTGTTGAGACCCCACGTGGAAATAAATCACTCACCAGAAAATTAACAATGTCAGCATACCAACGCACTTGAGCAAGGTCCAAGGCAAGCAATTGTTCATCGGGGAACTCTTCGCGAATATGTCCTTCATTTTTCACATGAGATGAGTCCTCCAGTCTGGACAGATGATCAGCTATCTGGATTTCAGTTCCCTTACTATCTTTTATCTCTAGATCAAACTCTTGCAAGAGCAGAATCCACCTAATCAGCCTCGGCTTGGCATCCTTCTTGTTAAACAAATATCGGATTGCAGTATGATCAGTGTAAACCACAACCTTGGTTCCCACCAAGTATGACCTAAACTTATCAAATGTAAACACTAATGTCAGCATCTCTTTCTCAGTGACAATATAATTTGATTGGGCTGCATCAAGTGTATTGCTAGCATAGTAGATGGAATGAAACATCTTATCTTTTCGTTGCCCAAGTATTGCCCTAACCGCTATATCATTGGAATCACACATAAGCTCGAACGGGAGCTCCCAGTTAGGAGCAATCAGAATATGAGTTTCTATCAACTTCTTCTTCAATAACTCAAATGCCTGCAAACATTTCTCATCAAATACAAACTTCACTTTTTTTTCTAACAGGCTGCACATGGGTCTTGCAGTCTTAGAGAAGTCCTTGATGAATCTCATGTAGAACTCAGCATGCCCTAGAAAACTTCTAACTCCCTTCACTGTGATGGGGGTGGCAACTTCTCTATAACCTACACTTTACCTTTCTCAACTTCCAGCCCATTCTTGGAGATTTTGTGTCCTAACACAAACCCTTCTCGAACTAAGAAGTGACATTTCTCCCAGTTCAATACAAGGTTTGTTTCTTCACACTTAGCAAGGACCCTATCAAGATTAGTCAAACAAAGGTCAAAAGACTCACCAAACATCGAGAAGTCGTCCATAAACACCTCAAAAAAATCTTCCACCATATCATGAAAGATTCCCACCATGCATCTTTGAAATGTCACCGATGCATTGCATAATCCGAATGGCATACGCTTGAACGCATAGGTGCAATACAGACAAGTGAAGGTAGCCTTTTCCTGGTCCTCTGGTGCAATAATAATCTGATTATAACCTGAGTAGCCATCCAGGAAGCAGTAATATTCCTTACCCGACAATCTATCCAACATCTTATCAATAAAAGGTACCGGGTAATGGTTATTTCTAGTGGTTCAACTTCTTATAATCCATGCAGACTTGCCACCCAGTTACTGTCCTTGGGGGGATCAATTCATTCTTCTCATTGGTTACCACCGTCATTCCGCCCTTCTTGGGCACACACTATACCAGAATTACCCATTTACTATCTGATATGAGGTACACGATCTTTGCATCTAACCACTTGATCACCTCTTTTGTAACCACATCCTTAATCATTAATTTAGTCTCCGTTGATGTTGTTCACTCGGCTTAAGCCTTTCCTCCATGTAAATTTTATGCATGCACAACGCGGGACTGATTCCATGGATGTCAAACATTTGCCAACCCAAGGTTGGTTTTCTCTTCCTCAAGATAATTAGTGTTGCTTCCACCTAGGAATCAGATAATGTTGCAGACAAAATAACTTGTAATGTCTTATTTTTACCAAAAAATGCATACCTGAGGTGGGCTGGCAATGCATTTAACTCCAGCTGGGGTGCTTCTTTAATAGAGGGCTTGGGTGGAGGACCCAACACCCTATTGAAAGGCTCTCATTGATCTCTTGATGTACCTACAAGTGACACTTCAAGAAATTGTACCATTTCATGTGCATCAGCATCCCCATAGATATCATCTCCTACTAGCACTCGCTCTAACGGGACCTTGGATGCAATATATCGAGCCTCTGCCTCAAGATCTATCACAGTTATTGCAGATAACTCTTCATATACAGTTGGCCAGCTGCTACATCTATCATAATACGCCAAGTATCCAAGAAAGGTCTCCCCAAGATGAATGGGACCTCAGGTTCTGGCTCAAAATTCAGCACAACAAAGTCTACTGGAATATCAACGATCCCACTTGCACTAAGACATCCTTTACAACACCCTCAGGCCTAGCAACAGATCTATCAGCCAACTCTAAGATCATGGTAGTAGATTTAGGACTACCCAACCCCAGTTTTTTATACAATGAAGTTCGCATCAAGTTTAAACTAGCTCCTAGATCACACAATCCTTGCGCATGAATGTTCTGCCCTATAGTGATTTGAATCGTAAAGCTACCCGGATCTTTCTATTTGATGGGCAACTTATTTTGGATTTGGGAGCTGCACTCTTCAGTAAGTGCAACAGTCTCATATTCAGTCAGCCTCTTTTTGCTTGCCACAATCTCCTTCACATATTTAGCATACCTGGGTATACCGTGCAAAACATATACCAATGGCAAGTTAATGTGAACTTGTTTCAAATGAGATAGAAACTTACCAAAACATCCATCCTCCTTCTGCTTCTTGATGTTTTGAGGGAATGGATGAGGTGGTTTCAATATTGGTCGCACTCTTTCTTCTTGTGCAACAACCTCACTCTCATTGGGTTCACTCTCTTTACTCACTGAATTAGTGTTTCTTTTCTTTGGAGCTAACTCTTCCAACTGCAAACCACTGCGTATACCTACAACATTTACTTGCCTGGGATTTGGATCAGTGTTTCCCGGCAATCCTCATTGAGGTCGTGAATTTTGAGCAGTTGCAAACTGCCCAAACTGTTTCTCCAAGTTTTGAGTAGCTAATTGAGCTTGATCAACTATAATATTTTTAAACATTTCCTCTACACTCATGTTACCTGGTTGATTGTTTGGCTGCTTATGCATTTCTCTGGGATCTATATTGATTTAGGCCTTGGGCCTGATTCTGATTACCTCCCCATGAGAAATTTTGATGGTTACGCCAACTAGGATCGTAAGAATTTCCATAGTTCTGTTGGCCTCCTCCTCGTTGTGCATTCCCTACAAAATTTATAGAATCCGGGTTTGCACCACATATCTCTGCATTATGATTACCACCTCCGCAGATTTCACACCAAGTTGGTGGTTGTTGGACTACATTCACCTAAGCAGGCTGTTGTCCCAATGATAAATTGATGAAGTTTGTTTTCATCATGTTTTGCATCGCAGCAATCTGTGCAGTTAAGGCAGTCACGGCATCTACTTCCAGCATACCTACAGTTTTCTGAATCACAGGTTTCGCCCCTCCTCTATTCCATTCGGGGTTGCCCTGTGAGATCATGTTTAGCAAGGTGAATAGCTTAGCATAAGTCTTCTCCAATTCCTGACCACCTGCAGCTGAATCAAGTAAAATTTTGGGGTTAGGCTCCAATCCTTCAATGAAGGTATGGACCAACACCTCGTTAGCCTGATGATGATGTGGACACCTCATCAACATCGATTTAAACCTGTCACAAGCTTGGTACAAGTTCTCTCTTCATTTATGTATAAAACTTAGGATGTTGCTCCTAAACCTAGCTATTTTACGAGACGAGAAAAATCTGATAAGGAACTTCTGCGCAAGATCATCCCAGTAGGTGATAGAGTTAGCGGGCTCAGAGTTTAACCATCTCTTTACTTCCCCAAGCAGAGAAAAAGGGAATAAAGTAAGCCTCATATAATCCACATTCACTCCAGATAGAGTGTAAGTATCACTAATCTCGAAGAAATTTTGTATATGAACTGTTGGATCCTCATGCGATAGACCAGTGAACTGCCCATTAGTGTGCAATAGTTGCACCATACGCTGCTTCAGTTCAAACCTTCCACCAGCTTCAGGTTTTTGAATGCACGAAGTCACATTAGTGGTATGTGGGATTGCCATGTCTCTTACCTTCGTCTCAGCTATTACTGCAGGTTCCTCTTGCTCAACTCTTGCTATTGGAGATGTTCGTTCACTAGAAATAAGAGGGACTAGGTAAATGAGTCTTCTTTGCCTTCTTTGATAGTGAACGAATCTTTCTGGTTCAGCTAGAGGCTCTACCAATCCTTGATCGTCATCCAGTTTAAACTTTCAACACAACCTGCAAAATTAATTGCTAAGACCATGTTCTCAACACTTGCTTTTTAACTTCAGAAATAAGAAAAATCAAATACTTCCTAATTCTAAAGTCCCCGGCAGCAGCGCAAAAAACTTGTTGCACCCAAAATGCACACGCAAGTATACGTGGTCGTCCAAGTATTAAAGTGGCTCTGATAAAGAGTTGGGTATCGTACCCATAGAGACTTACGATTAGAAAACTCGATTGTTCCAATATTTTCAGCTAAGCACAAGTGTTATCGAGATTTCAAGAGTGATTTATTTTATAATCTAAAAGCTAAACAGAAATAAACAAATGCGATTCAATTTCAAGGGTTCAAACAATGATTGGGTAAAGTCCAGGGATGCAGCTCTTATTCGGATTCATGCAATTATCTTGTTTAAATGGATGTTAATCAACTATCAAATTAGTGATCACAGGGTTAAATGTATGATCATGGTCTCCCGACCTCTAATCGCCTACAATAAATGACAACCTAACTATATCATTGAGTGGGGATAGGTTGGACCAAGTACCGAGCATTAAGATTTCTTCCTGTATAGTGACCAAGCTTGGTTTCTTGGTATATCCCTATCCTAGAAACAAATTAACCTTAATTATTCAGAGAAAATCATGCTCCTTATGCCCCACGTTCTATCCTATTATTCTTCTCCCGAGTTCAATTTGGACAATGTATTTATTTCAATGGTGATTACGCACGAAATACTAAAAACAAGAACATAAGAAAGATTCATATGATAATCAATATTAACCCAATGAAAACTTAATAGATTACAATCATCCTGTAGCCACAGCCCTAGAACTAGGGTACTTAGCTACTCATAGCAATAGATTTGATCAAGTAATGTTTAATAATCATAAAGAGATCGAAAGTAAAATAGTTTAGGAAAGAACCCTAATAAAATGATGAAATATCTCTCCAAGTCATCATTCTTCAAAACCCAGAAAAAGAATGCCTTAATAAAATAAAATATTAACTTATTTATGCTAAAGTCGAAACGGCCAAATCTGGCAGCCAAGGGCGCGACATGGATGGCTTCACAAATTCCGTTCTGAAATATTTTCTCTTCTCTGCGACACGGTCTTGACACGGACCACTCTACCTCAAAATCCATTTTCGCAAACCAAAACTAAAATCCCTCTCCGCAATGCGGACAGGACACAAAGTTCTCTGCCTAGAAATTATTTCATCCTTTTTCTTCCTTGCTTTTTTTCTACTCGGATCTTTTGTGCTCCCCAATGTCCATTTTAGTGCTTGTTTCTCCATTTAAGCTCACCTACACAACTAATCATGTTGGTTAGCTCATATACAACCAAAAGACTCGATAAGACTATAAAGAAACACACATTGAATTCAAACTTAGCTTAAATACGGGTATTATTAGATTTCTAGGTATAAAAATATGCCTAAGATCATGTACATTGGCTTTGACTGTATTGTCTGTCACAATGTTTTTTCGTAGTTCCGCAATAACCCAACCAACTACAATTCAGGAGGACATTTTTCATAGCAACTTTTGAATTTGCACCTATGTTGATCTTTATCAGAAGGAAGAGATGGTGAGTTGGTGGAGGCCTTCTTGTACTTATTTTTTTATTTCGTATGTTGTACTCTTTTAGTAGCTTGTACCTTCGTTCACTAGGTCATGGGATTGGATCTTGAACTTTTGTTTATAGTGTCATTTCTCATTTTTGTTGTGTTTTTCTCTTTATTGTTACTATATTTTCGTTTGTTGTTCATTCTTACCCAATATTCATGTTACTTTTTGTTCTGAGATATGGGTTGACTTATCTATTGGTGGGCTATGGTAGGTAACATGATGACTTGTTAGTAAAAAGCTAATGTCTAGTACAGTCTTACAGATTGGTTCAAAGACATCTGTATATCCTATCTTTGGAAGGTTGAAGGCATCTTTAGGAAGATTCTTTCTTTTGGCTTGTTAACGTGCGTTTGGTTATCTTATTCGGTTTCTTGAAGTTTATTGTTTCACTCTTTTGCAGGATAACTCGTACGCACGGTTCAAAAGTTAGGGTAATGCTTTCAAGCTAATAGGAAGAGCACAAACTAGGGGTAGATGGCGACCTTGAGGTCGTGTGCAAGCTCTAGCACCAACTTAGGACCAGGGTAGAGAGGTGACCCATGATCAGGGTCAGTCTAGCCAGCCTATTCAATCGCACTTCAGATTGTATAGGGAGAGAAGTAAAGTCGGGGTAGTCTCTCTTCACCTCTAGACCGATTCTTCCCACTTGAGATGAGAGAGGCCAAGGTCTAAGAGTTTATAAATCTAAGGCAGAGTAACATGATAATCAATAACTATTCCTTGAAGTACACTCAACTCTCCAAGTATGCTCCTACTATGGTGGCCGTGCGACTCTAGGCCCTGCATGAGTAAGTTTGTCTCCGGTGTTTCTGAGATAGTTATGAAAGAGTGTCGGACTAGGATGTTCATCAAGGAGATGGAATTCTCTCGTTTGATGACTTATGCTCAATAGATTGAGGAGGAAAAGCTTAAGAAGAGTACTAGAGAGACTAAGAGTGCTCGGACAAACAGTATGGAATACTCTCATCAAAAATCAAGAAGTGGTAGTCGATCTCAGTTTTCTCAAAGGTATTCGGGCCTAGACCTAGCCTCTGCTAATGCTCTGTTAGGCTCTAGGTTCTTATTCACATGGCAATTTTTAGTGGACATTATTTTCCCACTTGTCATAAGTGTGGTAAGAACCATCCGTAAGAGTTATAGTTATTACTGGTGGATATTTTGGATGTTGTACGATAGGCCATAGATTGAGGGATCACCCATAGGCTAGAGGCAAGGGCAATGATGTTAGTCCGCAAACTCATCTTAATGCTTCGGTAGGTTGCCCAACTCAGCACAGTACCTTATCTAGTACTGGTGGCGGACAATATCATAACAAGTTTTGTGCCGTTTATACTCAATAGGATCAGGAGGTTTCCCCTTATGTAATCACTGGTATGTTATGTGTCTTTCAGTTTAACGTGCATTGTCAGATCTGAGAGCCACACTTTACTTCGTTACTCATTATGTTGCAATGAAATTCAATGTAAGTCCCAAAATATTATCAGAACCCTTCTCAGTCTCTACCCGTTTTGGCTAAACGTGTAAACAAAAATTGTCTGCTCTTAATTTTATAGAAAATCACCTCAATTGATATAGTAGACTTACACATGGTTGATTCCAATATGATCCTTGCCATCAACTGGATATATGCTTGTTATGGCTCAGTCGACTGTAGAATTGGAGTCATAAATTTAAATTTTTGAATAAACCAGTCATTGAATGGAAGGGTAGTACCTCAACGCCTATATGTCAGTTTATGTCGTACATTAAGGCCAGAAATATGATTTCTAAGGGTTATATCTGTCATATAGTTCAGGTTAAGGATTTTAGTTCCAAAACCCAACTCATCAATCAGTCTCTGTAGTGAAAGAATTTTACAAAACTGTTTCACAAAGACATTCTCGGAGTTCCTCCAAAAAGTGGAATTCACTTAGGAATAAACTTTCTTCTAGATACCTAAACTATCTCCATCCCTCCATAAAAAAAATGGCTCTAGCTGAGCTTAAGAAGTTAAAAGATCAGTTAAAAGACCTACTAGATAAAGGTTCTATCCGACCCACTATCTCTTCATAGGGTGCTCCAATTTTATTCGTGCGTAAGAAAGATGGTTCTCTCAGAATATACATCGATTATCGTCAGTTGAACAAGGTTACAATCAAGAATAAATATCCTATCCATAGGATTCATAACTTTTTTGAACAACTTTAGGGTTTAGTTTCTTCTCAAATATAGATCTCAGACCAGGCTATCATCAGCTCAGAATCACAAAATGTGACATTCTAAAGAAACCTTCAAGACTTGGTATGGTCACTATGAATTTAAGGTTATGTCTTTTGAACTAACAAATGATCTTGCAATTTTTATGGATTGGATGAACATGGTGTTCAAACAATATTTGGATATGTTCGTCATTGTTTTCATAGATGACATTTTGATCTATTCTCGGAGTGAGGATGAGAATATAGGCAATTTGAGGATTTTCTTGCAGATTCTTAAGGACCGTAAGTTGTTTTCTAAGTTCATTAAGTGTGAATTTTGGAGGAGGTATGTAGAATTACTTGGCTATATAGTCTCAATAAAGGGTATTCTAGTTGATCCTAAGAAGAGTGAGGAAGTTAAGAACTGGACTAGACCTCTTTCTCCCTCAGATAAAGAAGTTTGTTGGATTTAGCTTGTTACTATTGACGGTTTGTTGATAGATTTTCCTCTATTTCTACTGCTTTGTCTAGATTGACTCAAAAGAAAGTAAGGTTTCAGTAGATCAAATTTTGTGAGGAGAGTTTTTATAAGTTGAAGACTCAAATTACTTTAGCCTAGTTCTAACTCTACCAGAAGATTCAGATGGTTTCATGGTGTATTGTAATGATTTCTGAATTGGTCTTAGTTGTGTATTGATGCAAAATGGTAAGGTCATAACTTATGCTTTCCAGCAATTCAAGGTTCATGAGAAGAATTACCTAACTCATGATTTAGAGTTGGAAGAAGTGATGTTTGCCATGAAGATTTGGAGGCAGTATCATTATGGTGTTTATATGGATGTGTTCACAGATCATAATAGTCTTCAATATGTATTCAAACAGAATGACTTTAATATTTTGTAGAAGAGATGCCTCAAGTTATTAAAGGATTATCACATAAGTGTTCTTTACCTTCTTGATAAAGTGAATGTAGTGGCACATGCTCTTAGTAGATTGGGAAGATTTGAATATGGATTTTATCATAGGTTTTCTTCGCATGCGTCATCAACATAACTTTATTTGGGTGGTTGTAGACTAAATGATTAAGTCATCACATTTCTTTTCAGTTAAGACTTCCTATTCAACCGAGGATTATGCTAGACTTTACATTCAGGAGTTGGTGAAATTGCATGGAGTTCTATTGTCCATTATCTTAGATAGGGGGTACTCATTTCACCTCTCAATTTTGGAGATCGTTTCAAAAAGGTCTTGGTACTCAGGTTAAGCTTAGCACAACTTTTCATCCATATAAAGATGGTTAGAATGATTAGACTATTTAAACCTTGGAGGATATGTTGAGAGCTTGTGTAATTTACTTTAAAGGTAATTGAGATGATCATTTTCCTTTTATTGAGTTTGCTTATAATAATAGTTACCACTCCAGTATTCGGATGTCTCCATATTAGGTGCTCTATTAAGAGGTGTAGGTTTCATATATGTTGGTTTGAAGTTGGTAAAGTGGCTTTGATAGGGCCCAAGTCAGTTCATGATGGCATGAAGAAAGTTCAAATTATTAGAGAAGGGTTGAGAACGAGCCAAAGTAGACAAATATTTTATGCAAATATGAGGAGTAGAGAGCTTGAATTTGTTGTAGATGTTTGGGTTTATTTAAAGACTTCACCCATGAAGGGGTGATAAGATTAGGTAAGAAAGGAAAGCTGAGTCCCCATTATGTAGGTCCTTACCATATTGTGAGGCATTTTGGTAATGTTGACTATGAGTTATATTTGCCTTCAAACATAACATCAGTGATCACACTACAATTGTGTCTTTAGAAAGTATTGGTGTGAAGAAAAATCTCTCTTTCTAATAGGTATCAGTTAATATTCTTGACTGTCATGTTCGTAAATTGAGGAATAATGAAATCTCTTCAGTGAAAGTTCTTTAGAGGAATAAGTGAGTTGAAGGTTCTACTTTGGAAGCAGAAGCAGATATGATGTTCAATTATCCTCACCTTTTTCCTGCCAATTCAGTTTCAGTGTGCGGTAATACTTCTACTTAGTACTCTTCAGATTCATGCCTTTCAGTATTCTCATGCATGTTCATGAAATCAAATCAGTTTTCATGTTTTAGTTCGGATTCAATCACTCCTTCAGTTATCAATGTTTAGCTTTTCCTTCACTACTCTTCTCATCCTAGTTAGACTCCATTCAAGGATGAATGTTTCCAAGGAAGAGATATTGTGACACCCTAAAAGTTCCTAAGCCTATATTGGTGGGTTTGTACAAACACTTTCACAGATCGTGAAAGGAACCACGGGCCGTGATAGGAACCTTATACCCGAGCTTAGAATTTGGAAAATTATAAGAAGTTTTTCATGAGCTCTTTCACGGATCATAGAGACTTTCACGGTCCGTAAACCAATACCCAGAATAAAAAATTTGCTATCATTTACATACACTTGTACGAACAGTGTAATGTTTTTGCGGACCATAGAAGGGTCTATAAAAGTGGATCCTTAGAACCCATAACATCTTTCCATTCATGGGCACTTCCATGGTCCGTGAAGGATTTCACGGTCCGTGTAAGGAAAATGTAGAAGGCCTCCATCAATTTAAATTCAGAGTTACTTTGGTCTTTTCTCACTCTTTTATTCATATACTATGTCGTTTTAACCTATTCTAAGTGGGATTAGGGAGATTTTATCAGCCCAAAACTCTCCATTCAGTCATAATCCCCCAAATTAGATTTCTTCTTTCTGATGTTTTCTCCCAAAGAAAGAACTAGGGTTCCAAGCTTCAAGTCTCCTTTCCAAGAATTAACAAGGTTTCTACACCGTGTATATAAAATTTCATCAATGGGTATTCCTTCACCCATTGAGTCCCAAAGAAACTTTATAATTTCAAATTTTATGATTAATACAAGTTAGAAATTTATAGGATCTTCATGGGTTTTCATTATAATTTGGTTTTCCTTCATGATTTGTCCCTAATTGCATGTTTTACTAATGAGTTCCATGATTTCAATTATAATTCTATATTTTCAATGATAATTTCATGAATTTATAGCATGCAAGCATTTTCATGACTCAGAATTATGCTATTTCATATGAATGTCTTAGATTATCTGATTTTCACGATTTAGATATTTTCAGATAAAGTATCTTTCAGCTTATTTTTAGTTATCATAATATAAGTTGCTTTCTGATAATGTATCTTTCAGTATGATTTCAGTTATCATGATTTATGAGCTACTCAGTATGTGTCAATTATCAGTATTATCATATTATAATTGTTTCCATATTCTACGTGTTTCCATTGGGAATAATACTTAGCACTAAGTGAATTTTAGGGATGAAGGTTTCTGGTTAGCATTTGAGGACCTTTAGTAGCAAACTCTTAGTCCCAAAAACTACGTACCATCATAAGATTTGTCTTAGATAGATGTTAGCTTAGTGGATCCACTTTAGTTCAGTTATCAGGTCTCTTACGATATCAAGTATTGGACACCCTTTTGTCGGTGTGGGGGAAGTAAATTGAACTCCATGTAGTAGTTCACATGATTTATGTCGGTTTTAGTGTCTCCCATAATCAGATTTTCAGTTATTGCATGACCTTGTACATATATAATTTAGTTTTGTATATCTAAACTTCTTGTTATTTTACTTTTTCATTGCATCAACATACTTTACAGATTTAGTATGTTCAAATATCATGTTTATTATGCATATTCCTCATACTCAGTATATTGAAAGTACTAAATACATATTTTCTGCCTATATTATTTGATAATATAGGTTCTGACGCTCAGTATCCAACCCACCCAGTTAGTATAGATCCAGTCAACATTGTAGCAGCTTTTGGTGATTCCTCATTATTGAGGACAACCTCTTTATCTTTCAATTTCAAAATTGCACTTTTGGCTTCAGACAATTGGAGTTAGCTATAGTGTTTTCCTAGCAACTCATATTAGTTGAGGCTTTTAGACAATCAGATACAGATTTAGCCTATGTCATGTATTTTCAACTGTTAGTTTATCTTAGTATTCTGATCTTTATTCACATATTTCATATTTAGCTTCCACGTTTGCTTTCCATTTTTTCTTTGGTTTTATGCAAAATCTTAGTGTCATGTCATGCCATGAGGTTAACTTGGGGTCACTTGTGGCTCTAAGGACCGTGTCCATTAGCTCTTGAATGACCAGTTTGGTCTAGAAGGATCTTTGGTTCGGGACCCGAAGCTTTCAGACTCATTTTGAACTATCTCTTAGATTTTAGCTTTAAAATGAGCTTGATTGTGGGATACACTTTTTGTTAATACGACCTCTGTTGGGTTTTGACATCTCCATTGAGTTTGGAATTTCAAATTTTATGGGTATCAGATTTCATTTGTGTGCACAGGGTTCCGAACGAATCTCGAGCCATCATAGGGATATTTTGCCAATTTCAACTTGAGCTAGTGCAACCTTTGTCTGAGCATCGTGTGTTTTTTTCTTTGCGTTAGGGGGCCTTGAGTCACATTCGTAGAGGCCAAAGAGATTGGTCACCTCATTCGTGAGCTCGACTCCGTATTTGTGGAGTGTGGGTTCATACCCTTCACATTATCGAATAAGGTCCCATGTTCATGGAGAAAGGTAAAGTTGGCATGGCCCAGTTGACCACGACAATCACGTCCATGGGTTCCATGTTTGTTGAGGTCATTTAACTGGTCCGTTCATGGGGTGTTCCTATTTTGTTAATGCGTAAGAAAAATGGTTATCTCAGAATGTGCAACAATTATTATCGGTTCAATAGGAACACAATAAAGAAAAAGTATCACATCCCTAGGATTGATGACTTGTTTCATTATCTTTAGGGTGCCAGTTTCGTCTTAAAGATAGACCTCAGATCGGGCTATCATCAGCTCAAAGTCAGAGAATGTGACATTCTAAAGACAACATTTAGGACTCGGTATGGTCACTATGAATTCATGATTATATCTTTTGGACTAACGAATGCTCCAGTAGATTTTATGGATTTGAGAAACATGGTTTTCAAACTATATTTGGACATGTTCTTCATTAATTTCATAGATGATGTTTTGATCTATTCTCACAGTGAGGATGAGCATGCAAGCCATTTGAAGATTTTCTTGCATATTCTTAAGGACCATCAATTGTTTTCTATGTTCAATAAGTATGATTTTTTGTTGAGGTACGTAACATTCCTTGGCCATACAGTCTCAGGAGAGGGTATTCAAGTTGATCCTAAGAAGACTGAGGTAGTTAAGAACTAACCTAGACCTCTTTCTCCCTCGGATATTTGGAGTTTCTTGGGTTTAACCGATTACTATAGACAGTTTATTGAAGGATTTTCATCTATTTCTTCTCATTTGTCTAGATTGACTTAGAAGAAAGTGAAGTTTTAGTAGTCTAAATCATGTGAATTGAGTTTACAGGAGTTGAGGACCTGACTTACTTGAGTCTTAGTTTAAACTCTACCGGAGGGTTCAAATTGTTTCATGGTGTATTGTGATGCTTCCAGAATTAGTTTTGCATGTGAATTGATGCAACATGGTAAGGTCATAGTTTATTCTTCCGGGAAATTCAAGATTAATGAGAATAATTACCCGACTCACGATTTAGAGTTGGCAGCGGTGGTGTTTTCCTTGAAGATTTGGAGGCACTGTCGTTATGGTGTTCATTTGGAAGTGTTCACAGATCATAAGAGTCTTTAATATGTGTTCAAATAGAAGGACTTAAATCGGAGATGGCTTCAATTATTAAAGGATTGTGACATGAGTTTCCTTTATCATCCGAGTAAAATAAATGTAGTGGCAGATGCTCTAAGTATATTTTAGATGAACAATGTCATTCACTTCGAGGATGAGAAAATGGAGTTGGTTTGTGATGTTTACAGACTTTCTCACTTGGGAGTTTGTCTGGTCGATTCAGAAAATGGTGGAGTTATTATGATGAATGGGTTAAAATTATTGGGTATTAATTGCCCTGAGTATTTTACCATAAATAGGTTTTGGTTTTAGGAAAAGGTTAAAGATTGGCTAGTCCTTTTCTTGTAGGAAAAGGTTTAGGCTTCTATAAATAGAGGCATGTTCCTTCTAACTTAATCAGCATTCACAATGTAGTCTTAAGGGCTTTGAGAGTTTTGGTTAGGGGGAGAATTTGTGGGACACAAGCTTGTGTCCCATATATTCCGAGTAGATTGGTTGAGGTTATCTCTCTCTATATTTTGTACTCTCATGTTTATATAGCGGATTGCTCATCTCATTTGTGGATGTAGGTTGATTGACCGAACCACGTTAATTCTTTGTGTCTTTTGGTATATTTCTCGTTTGTCTTCTTACTCATGGTCTTTCGAGATTTTTTTTGCTAGCTTCCGCATGACACCTAATTATTTTTTGTCCTAACAAAAATCATCTCTCGTAACGGATGTTAAGGTAAAATAGGATGATGATCCAAATTCAGTTGAGTTGAAGAAAACAGTTCTCAAAAAACTATTGAGGCTTTCTCCCAAGGGGATATGTGCTTCGTTAACAAAGTCAGTTATGTGTTTCAGATGTTGATGGGTTGAGTGATCAAATTTCAAACTAGTTAAGGTTGAGCCTCATAAACCAGGCAGTATGACTCAGGATGTTAGTATTCCTACTTTGAAGTGAGAAGATTTGAATATGGACTTCATCACAGGTTTGTCTTGCATGCATCGTCAACATGACTCTATTTGGGTAGTTATAGACCGAATGACTAAGTCAACACATTTCCTTCTAGTTAAGACTTCTTATTCGGCCGATGATTAGGATTCACTAGATCTTATTGCTTTTCAATATTATAGACACACAATTTTATATTTTCCTTAATTTATTATTAACACTACTTTAGCATTAAATATTTTGTTTGAGATTAGTCTTGTTATTTGACTTTCATTTCATTTTTAATAGGTTAATTTAAAGAATTGCAAAATCATAAAATAAAATAAAATAATATAAAAATTGACGTTTCTTCAGGATATAATATCTAAAAAAAATTGTTTAAAATAAGAAAAAAATCACAAAAATATTATGCTTTTAAATTACTGTTTTGTTAATGATATTTTAATTTTCTTATTCAAGGATTATTAATTACGGTATTTTCTTTTTTGATGATATTTTTGTTTACTCTCTTTAAAATATAAAAATTAAATTTTAAAAGAGAACCAATAATCTTCTGCCACCTGGCAAAGATTCCATCTTATCCATGTGCAACAAACTTTCTTGGCCATTACTCAATAGGGAAAAGGCATGAATTCTCTCGTGAATTTGTTCTGAAAAGTCAGTTACACGTTTAAACTATCATAGTAATTTATTACACACCTATAATATTCAAAAGTGAATTTTCTTACCCCCTAACACTGACGTGGCAAAAAAAAGACAAAAATAAAAAATAGGCGCATCAGTTTGAAATTAAAGTAAAAAAATAATAGAATCCTCTTTTCCACTCTCACACCTCGTCTTCTTCACACCCCCACCCATTGTCCTCTTCTTCTTCATTCTTTATTTTTATCACACTTCTTTATTTTTTTATCACAATC
Organism: Solanum raphanifolium; assembly: GCA_036250405.1. Classification (NCBI taxonomy): domain Eukaryota; kingdom Viridiplantae; phylum Streptophyta; class Magnoliopsida; order Solanales; family Solanaceae; genus Solanum; species Solanum raphanifolium. The sequence continues at coordinate 21,879 of JAJOOE010016743.1, forward strand.
TTAAAGCACATTTTTTTTATTCGCAAGTAGGTTAGTTCCCATATATTTGTTAGTGAATAATTGTATTTTATCTAGATAAGTTTCGGTTGGTTGTTTCTATCTTTTTCATTTCTTTGACTTTGTTAAATAAATTCTGGTTGTTAATCAATTTTTGGGTTTGGTGGTGATAGCAGCTTTATGGGTTTGGTGGTGATGGTTGACGGGTGACAAAAATATAAAGAGGTAATTGAAGTTGGTGAAGAATAAAAAATCGATATTGATAATGGTGGTGATGATATTTGGTGTTGGGTGACAAAGAAGAAGAAAAATCGAACGTGATATATTGGTGGTGAAGAACAAAATCATTAGTGAAGGTGGGGACGTATATGATTTTTCGATGAAATGAGAATTGAAAATGGGTGGGATTAGTGATGAAGAAGATATAATTATTAGAGAAGTAAAACAATTAATTTGGGATTAATTAGAGTAAACTATAGTTAACAAAAGAAAAGATAATTAATAAAGAAAATAAAAGAAAAGAAAAAATTATAATTTATGACATGGCGCTAACGTAATGCTAATGTGGCAGCGAGTGTAATACACCACATAATGTGAGTGGTGTTACATGTCTTAGGGTGGTAATAAATTCACTTTTGAGTAGTAAAGGTGTGTAATAGGTCACCATAATAATTTAAGTGTGTAACTGACTTTTTGGGACAACTTCTGGGGGATATCTATGCCTTTTCCGTACTCTATACTCTAACCCTACACACAGATCGCAATGACCTCACAGACCCCACACACGATCAGATTTCTTCACTAGCCTGAAAGGACTCCATTCACTATACCGAATACTCTCCTTGTGCATCTTAGATAGAGGAAGAACACAATACATAGATGGGACTCTTCATTAAGTTGTCAATCAAGTTAAGCCTCTTCTCCACCATGTAAGCCCACCATAGTCATGGAAGCCTTACCATAGTCCATAGTCATCACCCATTTCCTTTCAATCGAGCTCCACAACCAACAAAACCCCAAAAATCGAGCAATATCAAGGATTCTGTATTACTAATAACTAAAATTGATTTACTTTTCGAAACATTAAGATTTCACTCTAATTGAGTTGTATTGGAGTTTGAGTTCTTTTGGAACCCCATTAACAAAAATTTATAAATCATGTTAGAAATTAACCAAGATTTATAAAGAAAATAGTTATTAATTAAAGTAAGATATAAAATAAATTCATTAGAAAGTTTGTTGTTTGATGAAGGGATTAACTAGGTTATCTCATTATACACGAGAGATTTAATTTTATAGTCCTTTACTAACTTATTTTTAGTTTTATGTCTTTTATATAAGATATTTTTAATTTTTTTTCACATAACATATACTAAAATTAAATTTTCAATTTGTAAGTACTTAAAAGAGATCATTTCCTCATATTGATTTTGATATTTAATCTATATATCCCTTGTTTGATCGGAGGTACTAGCTAAAATTAGTGTTATTTTTATATTAAAATCATTTTGTATCACGTTTCTCATATATAAAAGTTAGGATTGCTAGAGTCGTAGATTTTGAAATTAAATAGCACCTAAGAATATTTTACTTGGGGAATAAAAGTAAAAAAAAAAAAAACTAGGGTATCCCCTATCTCTTCACCTCTTTCATATCACCACACCTAATCATGAATCTGATCATAGAACATATCGGTCTAACCAAAAGATCAAAAATAAAGTAGAAAAAAACATGAATTCTTTAAGTGATGATGAAATTAAAAAGGTGGAACAAGTGCATGTGTATTTAAATTAACGAGTAAACCTATTTCTTAACACTATAAAGAAGAAGTAAAATGACACTTTCCTCCTCCTTGGTAAAACGATCTATGAGCTTAGCTAGAGTCTTCATGTCACGATGCCTCAGATCATGCCTTGGTGGTTCCGTACTAGAGATAAGTCAATTGACCAGCATCTTGGTGAAGCAATATCAGATGATGGTGTAAAAAAGATATGTTGTTTCTAGAGAATTGATGAATCAATGGTTGAACTCTACTTTTGTTGATAACTAAAACTTGCACAAAAAGTTTCTTTGGTGGGCTCCTTTAATCCAAAGTTCTTTGGAGTGAACCTTTTATCAACTCGATTTGGATTAAAGGAACCCACCAAAGAGAAGTGTTTCTGTCATTTTCTAATTATCAACAACAATAGAGTTCTACTATTGACCAATTCAACAACAACAACAACAAATCTTTTCTACAACAACATCTGACATTGATTCACCAAATGTTCATCAATTGACTCTATCTCTAGTACGGAAGCCACCTAGGAATGATCTGAGGCTTCATGATATGAGGACTCCGGCTAGGCTCATGGGTCGTTTTAGGAAAGAGGAAGAAAGAGTCATGTATCTTCTTCATAATGCCAAGGAATAGGTTCACTCACTGAGTTAAATATACATGCAATTGCTCCATGCTTTTAAATCCTTCACCGGTTAAAGAATTCATGTTTTCTTACTACTTTAGTTTCAATCTTTTCATTAGATCAATATGTTCTATTATCATTTAGTTGTATAAAAGAGGTTAACAGAGAGGAGATACCGTAGTTATTTTACTTTATTCCCCTACTCAAATTTTCTTAGGTACTATTTTATTTCAAAATATGGAATTCTAGCAATTCCAACTTTTATATATGAGATAAGTGATACCACACAATTTGATATAAAATAACACTAATTTTAGATAATACCTCTGATTAAACACGTGATATATAGATTTAATATCAAAATCGATTTGAGGAAATGATATTTTATTACTACTTACAAATTGAAAATAACATTTCCAGATATCTTCAGTGAAATAATAAAATATAAAATTATAAAAATACATAAAACTAAAAATAAGTTAGTCAAGTGCTACAAAGGTAAATCTCTTGTCTATAATTAGATAACTCAGCTAAACCATTGAAGAAACCAGTTTTTTTAAAAGAATTTCATTTTATTCCTTAATCTAATGAATAAAAAATTTACTTAATTTTTTTAATGTGTTCCATAAGAACCAAAACTCTATAACAACTTAATTAGAGTGTAATCTTAAAATTTTGAAACGATAGTCAATTAAATCTATTAGTAATAGAAAATCATGGGATATTGCTACATTTATGTTTTTTTGGTTGTGGAACTCGATTGAAAAGATATGGGCAATGACTATGGACTGCGGTAAAGCTCGGATGACTATGGTGGACTTACATTGTGGAGAAGAGGATGACCTTGATTAAGAGTTGAACCAAAAGTGTATGTTATGTACCATGCTCTTCCTCTATCTCAAGTGCACAAGATAGTGTTTGATATAGTGAATGAAGTTCTTTCAGGTCAGTGAAGAAAAATGTGATTGTGTGTGATCTCTCTCTGGTCATGGGGAGTGTACTTGCAGTTGTATGAAGAAAAAAATTGACTGTGTGTGGGGTCTGTGAGGTCACCCGAGTGTATGTATAGTGAGAGTGTAAGTAATAACCAAGAAAGTTTGTTGAAAATGGATAAGATGGAATCTTCGCCGAGTACAAAAGACCATTGGTTTTCTTTTAAATTTTATTTTTTCCATTTTAAAGAGAGTAAAGAAAAATATTCAAAAATCAAGAAAATACTATAGTTAATTAGTTAATTCTTGAATAAGAAAATTAAAATATCCTTAACAAAATACTAATTTGAAAGCATAATATTTTTAATGACCTTGTAGGTCATTTTCATCATATTGCGTTATTTTCGACATAAAGAGATTTCCTATAGCGACCCCAAGTTATTTATGACTTGTTGCGACAAAAAACTCAGTCACCTGATCTTTTATTTGGTTTTTATGCAAGTTTTCATGTTAAGGATCTCTTGAAACTTGAACAATTGATGACTTCGGTCAAACCTTCAAGTAAACGGAATGCGAATGCAATTTTGCTTGTTTTGTTAGTTCTGAAATATCGAGTTTGGTCTAGAAAGACCTTTAGTTCATGTTTCGAGTCCTCCAGACTCATTTTGAGCTATCTTATGAACTTTGGCTTAAAATAGAGCTTGTGTGAGACCCACTTTTTGTCAAGCCGACCTCCATAGAAAGTTTCAACATCTCAGTTACGTCTGAAATATCAAATTTTGTGGGGTAGCATACTTCATTTGTATGCACAGGGTTTGATCAGAGCTCTTGTTCTTCGCCTTCATAGAATTGAGTCGCGTTCATGGAGGCCCACGAGATTAGTCACCATATTTGTTGACTTTGCTTCACGTTCGCAGAGTGTTAGGCCCAGACCCTTCGCATTTACAGACAAAGTCCTGGTTCGCAGAGAAGGATTAGAGTTGACCTGGTCCAATTGACCACTGCGATCCCGTCCATAGGGCCTGCGTTCATGGAGGTCATTTAATTGGCATGTTATATTATGAAAAACCTAAAATTTCAAATGGAGGCCCTAGTGCATTTCTACTAACCATGGTTTGAGGACCTGGCTCATTTCTACTAGCCACGATTTGAGGCCTTAGCACATTTCTACTAGCCACAGTATGATTACGGGCACACATCTATTAGTCGGGTTTGAGTACTGACATTATGGTTCCTTTTGGGTTGTTTGGGATGCTTTTGCTGCAGTTTAAGTCAAGGGGTTGACCATTTTAGTCTGGATTTGACTTAGTCGTAGTTAGAGATATCATTAGCTCTTATATGTACTCGTCGGGCTTATGGGGGCGTGTTTGGGTTATTTACCTTTTTATTAAGCAAGATTGCACCTTATGGGCTTATAGGGGTCAGTTAGTTTATAGATAATTGTTTTACTTTACTGCTTCCTTCCTTATGGATTTGTGAGTTGGATGGTTGGTCTTTCAATTACTATTCTATTTAACTGACCACTACTTACCGCTTATTTCCTCGCTTTGAAATGTAATTACTTACCAAGATCAGTTTTCCTATTGTGTACTTGTTGTTTTGGTGCTCATGATACACTCTCCATCAATTTCTTTGATGCATATCCGAGCACCACCGACAATACTGATTCGAGTTTTTTGTGGAGATTCTTAGAGATAGCGGTTGATCTTATGGCTTCCTAACTAGACTCATTTATATTTGTTTATAACTTTTGGAAAGTATTTTGTATTCAAGATAAGTATGTATTTATTTTTGGTATTTTGTATCTTGTATTCATTTAAGTAGCTTGTACATTTCTCCACCAAGTTATGAGATTGGATCTTGTACTGTTGTTTATATTATAATTTTAGGGAGAGGAGGATGAAGAACGAAAGGTGAATATATATATATATATGGGGGGCGGGTATTAAAAGAGGTAGGGGGAGTGGGGTTTTAAGACAATTGACTTTTTTATCAGGTCCTTAGTATTCAACTAAGCACATGTGGAATACTTGATAACTCACTCATGTTTTGGCATAATTTACTCACGATCTTTCTACGCCAAGTGAACCTAAGACTCTAGAAATCTCTAAGGGGATGATAAAAATAATACAAAAGAATCGTAAGGGAGATTTGTATTGGAGAGAACTTGAATTATTTGCTTAATGCATTTACTGATTAATATCTCTGTATTTATATCACCCACCCAAGGATAATATGAAAATAATATATATTATATAAGTCCCTACATATTTACAAACAATTCTCCTTTCTAGAATACTCTACAAGACTAGAAATATTCTAAGGACCTTCCATGCAAATCTATGGTATTCTATGATTGTGAGTGATGTGAGTTCAACATTGAAAAGGACTTTAGTTTGGAAGGACAGGTAGTTAAGACTTAAGAGGGAGTGTTAATTGCTCTTTGAGTCTTTGCAGTTGCTTCTTTCCTAACATAGTTCGTGAGTTCTTTCCTTTTTACCAAGGTAGGTTGAAACATAAAAACTTCTGAGAATTCAATCACATCGTCCATAGCCAATCTTTGAAACCTTGAAACTTTGATAGTCAAACCAATGGGAGGAAAACTGACATTGTTGGTTACACTTTTAAAGATGGTTAAATTGAGACATCTGCAGATATATAGCAAAGCTCTTTTTTTTCATTTTAAAGGATGTAGAAGAATTACTTGAGAACTCAAAATTCATCCTACCTTGGAGGATATTGATCCTCCATGGTTTCCATATAGTTAAGGGACTTAATTGTGAAGTCAACCTCTACACCTCGAACCAAAACACTTTCTAAGCATGGATGGCTATATACAGACCCTTTGTAGTTTTTAGGATTCATCCAACATTTGAGGGAATCAAAGAAATCGTGAACTATCTAAGGAAAGAAACAAGCGAGAGAATCAAAGTGAAATTGACACTGCCTTTGTACTTCTTGTTCTTCAACCTCAAGAAAGTTATCTGGGACACCATAAAAAATAAAATCTTTTTCGATGTTGAGCTCACGTCACTCACAACCTTAGAGTACCATAGATTTACATGGACAGTCTTCGAAATACTCTAGGCTTGTACAGTATTCTAGAAAGGGAAAGTATTTGTAAATATGTAGGAACTTATACAATAAACATTATTTGCATATTAGCTTTGAGTGAATAATATAAATATAGAGGCATTCCTCAGTAAATGCATCAAGCAAATAGTTCAAGTTCTCTCAAATACAAATCTCCCATGTGATTCTCTTGTGTTGTTTTTGTCATTCCCTTAGCAATTTCTAGTGTCTTAGGCTCACTGGGCATAGAAAGATCATGAGAAAATTGTGCAAAAACGTGAGTGAGTTATCAAGTATTCCACATCTACCTAGTTGAATACTAAGGACATGATAAAAACTTGGTTGTCTCCAAACCCCACTCTCCCTACCTCTTCTAATTTTTCCCTATATGTATATTCTCCTCCTTTATGACTTTCTGGGAGTAGCAGTTCAGTCACCTAGTCGTTTGTTTTATTTTTATGCAAATTTTAGTGTTTTGGAGCTCTTAAAACTTGAACGGTTGACTTCGGTCAAAACTTTAGCTAAACAGCCTCAAAATGTAATTATGATGGTTCTGTTAGCTCCTAAATGTCGAGTTTGATCAAGAAGGATCTTTGGATCGGGACGCGAGGCTTTGAGACTCATTTCGAGCTATCTTGTGGATTTTAACTTAAAAGGAGCTTAATTGTGGGATCCACTTTTTGTTGATACAACCTCCGTTGGAAGTTTTGACATTTCCATTGAGTCTGGAATGTCAAATGTAGTGGGTATCATAGTTCATTTTTGTGCACAGGGTTCTGAACAAATCTCGAGCCACCATCGGGATATTTAGCCAATTTCAACTTGAGCTAGTGCAGCCATTAATTTGTTTGAGCACCGTGATTTTTTTTCTTCGTTTTAGAGGGCCTTGAGTCACATTTGTAGAGGCCAAGGAGATTGGTCACCTCATTCGTGAACTCGACTTCGTATTCGCGATGTGTGGGATCTAGACCTTTCACATTTGTTGATAGGGTCCCAATTTAGGGAGAAGGGTAAGATTTGACCTGGCCCTGTTGACCACCGCGGTCACGTCCATGGGTCCATCATTCATTGAAGTCATTTAACTGGTCCGTTCATGGGGTGCTCTAGTTTTATTCGTGCGTCAGAAAGATGGTTATCTCAGATTGTGCAATGATTATCATCAGTTCAACAAGGTCACAATAAAGAAAAAACATCTCAACCCTAGGATTGATGACTTGTTTCACCAACTCTAGGGTGTCAGCTTCTTCTTAAAGATAGATCTTAGATTGGGCTATCATCGACTCAAAGTCAGAGAATGTGACATTCTAAATATAACCTTTAGGACTCTATATGGTCACTATGAATTTATGATTATGTCTTTTGGCCTAACTCCTATAGATTTTATGTATATGATGAACAACATGTTCAAACTGTATTTGGATATGTTTTTCATTGTTTTCATAGATGATGTTTTGATCTATTTTCACAGAGAGGATGAACATACAACCTATTTGAGGATTTTCTTTCATATTCTTAAGGACCATCAATTTGCTAAGCTCAATAAATGTGAATTTTGGTTGAGGTACGTAGTATTCCTTGGCCATATAGTCTCAGGAGAGGGTATTCAAGTTGGTCCCAAGAAGATCGAGGCAGTTAAGAACTAGCCTAGACCTCTTTCTCCCTCAGATATTTTGTGTTTCTTAGGTTTAACCGGTTACTATAGAGGGTTTATTGAAGAATTTTCCTCTATTGATTCTCATTTGTCTAGATTGACTTAGAAAAAAGTGAATTTTAGTAGTCTGAATCATGTGAGGAGAGTTTACAAGAGTTGAGGACTTGAATTACTTAAGCCTTAGTCTTGGATGTGTATTGATTTAACATGGTAAGGTCATAGCTTATTCTTCAGGGCAACTCAAGATTAATGAGAATAATTACCTGACTCACGATTTAGAGTTGGCAGGTGTTTTCCTTGAAGATTTAGAGGCACTATCTTTATAGTGTTCATGTGGAAGTGTTCACAGGTCATAAGAAACTTCAATATGTGTTCAAATAGAAGGACCTAATTTTTTGTCAGAGGAGATGGCTTGAGTTATTAAAGGATTATGACATGACCGTCCTTTATCATCCGAGTAAAGTGAATATAGTGATAGATTCTCTTAGTAGATTTTCAATAAACAACGTCACTCATATCGAGGATGAGAAAATTGAGTTAGTTTGTGATGTTCACAGACTTGCTTACTTAGTAGTTCATCCGATCGATTCAGAAATGGTGGAGCTATTATTCTGAATTGGTTAGAATCATCTCTTGTAACGGATATTAAGGTAAAATAGGATGATGATCGAAATTTGGTTGAGTTGAAGAAAGCGGTTCTACAAAAACTATTGAGTCTTTCTCCCAAGGGGGATATGTGCTTCGTTAGCAAGGTCGATTATGTATTCCAGATGTTGATGGGTTGAGTGATCGAATTTCACACTAGTTAAGGTTGAGCATCATAAACCAAGCAGTATGAATTAGGATATCATTAGTCCTACTTTAAAGTGAGATGATTAGAATATGGACTTCATCACAGGTTTGTCTTTCATGCATCGTCAGTATGACTCTATTTGAGTAGTTGTAGACCGAATAACTAAGTCAACACAATTCCCTTCTAGTGAAGAGTTTTTATTCGGCCGAGGATTATGCTAGACTTTCCATTCTGGAGTTGTTAAAATTGCATGGAGTTTCATTGTCCATTATCTCAGATAGTACTAAGTTCACCTATTAGTTTTGAAGATCATTTCAGAAAGGTCTTAGTACTCAGGTTAATCTTAGCACAACTTTTCATCCACAGGTAGATAGATAGGCTGAATGGATTACTTTTACCTTGGAGGATATGTTGAGAGCTTGAGTAATTGACTTTAAAGGTAATTGGGATTTGGGATGATCATTTTCCTTTGATGAAGTTTTCTTATAATAATTGTTACCACTCCATTATTCAGATGGCTCCATTTCAGGCACTCTATTGTAGGAGTTGTAGGTTTCTTATAGGTTGGTTTGAAGTTGGTGGTTCCTTTAGGAAGTGTCAGTGCGAAGGAAAGTCTCTCTTACGAAGAGGTCCTAGTTGAGATTCTGACCGTCATGTTCATAAGTTGAGGAATAAGGAAGTCGCTTTAGTGAAAGTACTTTGGAGGAATCAGTTAGTTAAGGATGCTACTTAAGAAGCAGAAGTAGATATGATATCAAGTATCTCCATCTTTTTCCTTTCAATTCAGTTTTAGCATGAGGTACTAGTTAATTATTAGTACTTTTAGATTCATCAATTTCATTATTATCATATCTCAGTACGCATGCATGTTCATAAAATCATATTAGTTTTCATATTATAGTTTGGAGTCAGTCACTCCTTCAGTAATTAGTGTTTAGCTTTCACTATTGGGTGGGAGATTATTCCATCCTCTTCTCAACCTAGTTTGACTCCATTTGAGGATGAATGTCCCCAAGGGGGAGATATTGTAACACACTAAAAGTTCCTAAGCCTACATCGGTTTTTGGAAAGATAAAAAAGAGTGATACCAATATATATGGGTTTGTATGGACGCTTTCACGGACCGTGAAAAGAATCACAGTCCGTGATAGGATCTATAAACCTAAGCTTGAATTTGGGAAATTGTAAGAAGGTTTCATGGGCTTTTTCACATATAGTGGAAACTTGCATGAACTATGGAATAGTCTGTAAACCAAGACCCCATAACCCAGAATTCTCTTTCCTTTACTGCTTCTAAGTTCCTTGCAATGTTCTATGGATTATAGAATGGTCCGTAGAAGTTTATCCTCAAAAAGCAGAACTCCTTTACGTTCACGATAACTTCCATGGTCCATGAAATGTTATATGGTCCGTGTAAGGCAACCATAGAAAGCCTCCATCAACTTTAAGTCATAGTTACTTTGGTCTTTGTCACACTCTTTTTGTTCTGTCATTTTAACCTTTTCTAAGTGGAATTAGGGGGAATTTATTAGCCCAAAACTCCTCATTCACTCATAACCTCCCCAAATTAGATTTCTTCTCTCTCAAGATTTCTCCTAAAGCAAGAACTATTGCTCCAAGCTTCAATTCTCCATTGCAAGAATCAAGTAAATGTTTTTGCTCCAGGTATGTGAGATTTCATCAATGGGTAACCCTTCACCCATTGAGTCCCAAAGAAACTTCAGTATTTCAAATTTTATGATCCTACAGGTTAGACCATTCTATGATCTTCATGGGTTTTTATTGTAAATCAGTTCTTCCTTCAATATCAATCCATAATTGCATGTTTTACTCATGAATTCCACAATTTCAATTGTAATTCCATGTTTTCAATGATAATTTCATGAACATATAGCATGCAAGTACTTTCAAGACTTGGAATTATGATATTTTAGATGCATGTCTCATATTATCAGATTTTTATGATTTAGATGCTTTCCGATAAAGTATCTTCCAAATAATTTTCAGTTATCATGATATAAAATTGCTTTCAGAAAAAGTATCAATGAATATGATTTCAATACCTACTCAGTATGTGTCAGTTATCAGTATGATTTAGTATTATCATATTATTATTATTTCCACATTATGCATGTTTCTATTGGGAATAATACTTAGAAACAAGTGAATTTTAGGGATGAAGGTTTTCGATCAGCGTCTGTGGACCTTTAGTAGCAATATCTATGTCCCAAAACTCTGTGCCACCATAGAATTTGTCTTAGATAAACATTAGGTTAGTGGATCCACAATAGCTATGTTATCAAGTCCCTTATGATGGCAAGTACTGGACTCCTTATTTTGGGTGTGGGGGTAGTACACTAAACTCCATGTAGTAGCTCACATAATTTATGTTGGTTTTAGTATTACAATAATTAGAATTTTAGTTATTGCATGACCTTGTACTTATGTATTTTACTTCTAAATATCTCAGCGTCATGTTATTTTACTTGGTCATTGAATTAACAAATTTTTGAGATTCAGTATGTTCATATATCATGTTTATTATGCATATTCCTCATGCTCATTATATTCAAAGTACCGACTGTATACTTTCTGCCTATATTGTTTTGTAATATAAGTTTTGACGCTCAGCATTCGACTCGCGGTTAGTACAGATCCAATTAGTGTAGCAGTAGCTTTTGGTGATTCCTCATTGCCAGAGGACGACCCCTTTATCTTTGATTTTCAGAATTTAACTTTCAATTTTAGATAGTTGGAGTTAAATAGGTTTTTTTCCTAGCAACTCATATTAGTAGAAGCTTCCAAAAAGTCATATATACATTCAGCTAATGTAATGTCTTTTCCGATGTTAGTCTATCTCATTATTATGGGCTTTATTATGTTATTTTGGATTTAGCTTCTGCATTTTCTTTCAAGTTTTTTCTTTGGTTTTATGTAAATCTTAGTGTTATGTCATTCCATGAGGTTAACTCGTGGTCACTTCTGACTCTAAGGACTGTGCCACGTCTAGAGCATGATAGATCAATAACCAACAAAGTGATAATGATAAAACAATATCTTAATGATTCTATAATTATTTAGCATGTCTACAAATCAATAATCGATAAGTGAACCAATGAATTTCAAAATCGAACCGAAACGACCAATACACAACCCAACTTGTGAGTAGTTATTTTTAGAAGTTAAATAAAAAGAACATTCTTATTCTTCTAAAATATGTCATCTAATTGAGGGTTTCTTTTACTATTTCCCTAAATTTCATAACCTGATTTGATCATTAGGATTCACTAGATCATATCACTTTTCAATATTGTAGACACACAATTTTATATTTTCCTTAAATCATTATTTACACTATTTTAGCATTAAATGTTATGTTTGAGATTAAACTTGTTTTTTTTATTTCATTTCATTTTTAATAGGTTTATTTAAAATTTTTAAAAATCCTAAAATAAAATAATATAAAAAAGGCGTATCTTTACGATATAATTTTTTTTAAAATTTGTTTAAAATAAGAGAATATTCACAAAAATATTATGCTTTTATATTAGTATTTTTTTTAATGATATTTTAATTTTCTTATTCAAGAATTAACTAATTAACTATAGTATTTTCTTTATTTTACGATATTTTTGTTTACTCTTCTTTAAAATAGAAAAAATAAATTTTAAAAGAGAACCAATTATCTTTTGCCACTTGGCAATGATTTCATCTTATCCATGTGCAACAAACTTTCTTGGCCGCGGTGACCTCACAGACCGCACACACAATCAAATTTTACCTTCATACACTTGCACACACACTCACCGCGAGAAGAGAGACACTACACACAACTACATTTTTCTTCACTAGCCTGAAAGGACTCCATTCACTATACCGAATACTCTCTTTGTGCATCTTAGATTGAGGAAGAGCACAGTACATAGATGGGACTATTCATTAAGCTCGCAATCAAGCTAAGCCTCTTCTCCACCATGTAAGCCCATCATAGTCATCGAAGCTTTACCATAGTCCATAGTCATCACCCAATTCCTTTCAATCGAGCTCCACCACCAACAAAACCCCAAAAAAGAGCAATATCCAAGATTCTGTATTACTAATAACTCTAGTTGATTTACTTTTCAAAATTTTAAGATTTCACTCTAATTGAGTTGTATTGGAGTTTGAGTTCTTTTGGAACTGCATCAACAAATATTTATAAATCATGTTGGAAATTAACCAAGATTTCTAAAGAAAATAGCTATTCATTAGAGTAAGATGTAAAAATAAATTCATTAGAAAGCTTGTTGTTTGATGAAGGGATTAACTAGGTTATCTCATTATACACGGGAGATTTAATTTTATAGCCCTTTACTAACTTATTTTTAGTTTTATGTCTTTTTTATAAGATGTTTTTATTTTTTTCACATAATATATCTGAAAGTTTTATTTTCAATTTGTAAGTAGTTAAAAGAGATCATTTCCTCATATTGATTTTGATATTTAATCTATATATCCCTTGTTTGATCGGAGGTACTAGCTAAAATTAGGGTTATTATTATATCAAAATGTTGTGGTATCACGTATCTCATATATAAAAGTTAGGATTGCTAATCATAGATTTTGAAATTAAATAGCATCTAAGAATATTTTAGTTGGGGAATAAAAGTAAAAAAAAGAACTAGGGTCTCCCCTCTTTCTTCACCTCTTTCATATCACCACACCTAATCATGAATCTTATCATAGAACATATCGATCTAACCAAAAGATGAAAAATAAAGTAGCAAAAACATGAATTCTTTAAGTGATGATGGAATTAAAAAGGTGGAGTAAATGCATGTATATTTAAATTAACGAGTAAACCTATTCGTTAGCACTATAAAGAAGAAGTAAAATGACACTTTCCTCCTCCTTGGTAAAACGAACTATGAGCTTAGCTAGAATCCTCATATCACGATGTCTTAGATCATGCCTTGGTGGTTCCGTACTAGAGATGAGTCAATTGACCAGTATTTTGGTGAAGCACTATCAGATGATGGTGTAGAAAAGATATGTTGTTGCTGGAGAATTGAGGAATCAATGGTAGAACTCTACTTTTGTTGATAACTAAAAATTGCACAAAAAATTTCTTTTGTGGATTCCTTTAATCCAAAGTTCTTTGGAGTGAACCTTTTATTAACTCAATTTGGATTAAATGAACCCACCAAAGAGAAGTGTTTCAGTCATTTTCTAATTATCAACAACTATAGAGTTCTACTATTGACCAATTCAACAACAACAACAACAAATCTTTTCTACAACAACATCTGACATTGATTCACCAAATGCTCATCAATTGACTCCATATCTAGTACGGAAGCCACCTAGGAATTATCTGAGGCTTTATGATATGAGGACTCAAATTAGGCTCATAGGTCGTTGTAGCAAAGAGGAAGAAAGAGTCATTTATCTTCTTCTTCATAATGCTAAGGAATAGGCTCACTCAACGATTTAAATATACATGCATTTGCTCCACTTAAAGAATTCATGTTTTCTTCCTACTTTAGTTTCGATCTATTCGTTAGATAAATATATTTTGTCATCAAATTCATGATTAGTTGTAGTGGTATAAAAGAGGTTAAGAGAGAGGAGAGACCCTAGTTTTTTTACTTTATTCACCTACTCAAATTATTCAGGTACTATTTTATTTCAAAATCTGGAATTCTAGCAATTCCAACTTTTTATTTATGAGATAAGTGATACCACACGATTTTGATATAAAAACAACACTAATCTTAGCTAATGCCTCCGATTAAACACGTGATATATAGATTTAATATCAAAATCAGTTTGAGGAAATGATATTTTACTACTACTTAGAAATTGAAAATAACTTTTGCAGATATTTTGAATGAAAAAATAAAATAAAAATTATAAAAAAGACATAACACTAAAAGTAAATTAGTAATCGGCTATAAAGGTAAATCTCATGTGTATAATTAGATAACCTAGTTAAACCACTGAAACAACCGGGTTTTTTTCACAGAATTTCATTTTATTCCTTAATCTAATGAATAAAAAATTTACTTAATTTTTGTTAATGTGTCCCATAAGAACCAAAACTCTAATACAACTCAATAAGAGTGTAATCTTAAAATTCTGAAAAGGTAATCAACTAAAGCTATAAGTAATAGAGAATCATGGGATATTAATGGATTTATATTGTTTTTTTGGTGGTGGAGCTCGATTGAAAAGAAATGGGTGTTGATTGTGAACTGTGATGAAGCTCTGATGCACAAGAGAGAGTGTTTGATATAGTGAATGAAGTCCTTTCAGGCAAGTGAAGAAAACTGTGATTCTGTGTGGTCTCTCTCGGTCACAGGGAGTGTGTGTGCAGTTGTATGAAGATAAAAATTGATTATGTGTGGGGTCTTTGAGGTCACCCGAGTGTATGTATGGTTAGAGTGTAGAGTAATAACCAATAAATTTAGGGGTTGGTTGTTTTAGTTCTAGATTCCACTTAGTCGTAGTTAGAGATATCATTCGCTCATATGTGTACTCATCGGGCTTATGGGGGCCTGTTTGGGTTACTTACATTTTAATTGTGCAGGATTGCACCTTATGGGCTTATGGGGTCAGTTAGGTTATAGATAGTTGTTTTACTTTACTGCTTCCTTCCTTATGCATTTGCGAGATGGATAGTTGGTCTTTCCATTATTTTTCAATTTAACTGACCATTACTTACCGCTTATTTCCTATCTTTCTAATTGTATTTACTTACGAAGATCAGTTTGCCTATGATTCCTATTGTGTACTTGTTGTTTTGGTACTCATGCTACACTCTGCATCTGTTTCTCTTATACAGATCTGAGCGCCAGCCGACAATGTTGATTCAATCTTTTGTGGAGATTCTCAGATATGGAGGTTGAGCTTATGGCGTCCTACCTTGACTCAACTCTATTTATTTATAGCTTTTGGAAAGTCTATTGTATTCAAGACAAGTATGTATTTATTTTTAGTATTTTGTATCTTGTACTCATTTTAGTATCTTGTACAGTCGTCCACCAAATCGTGGGATTGGATTTTGTATTGTTGTTTATACTTTCATTCTCATTTCCAGTGTGTTTTCCTCTTTTGTGTTATTATCTTCTCATTGGTTATTGATTCTACCCAATATACATGTACTTGACGTTCCGGGATATGAGTTGGTTTACCTACCTATGGGCTATGGTAAGTGTCATCATGACTTGAGTTTTCAGATCATGACAAAGTTTTATCTGTCCCCCAAGTTCGTCGGTGTCATTGGTACAAACCTAATGTCTACTAGAGTCTTGCAGATCAGTCCAGAGACATATGTGTCTTATCTTTCGGAGGCTAAATGACATCTTTAGAAAGATTCTTTCTTTTAGTTTGTTATCATGTATTTGGATGTGTTATTCGATTTCTTGAATCTTATTTAATTCAGTCTTTGGCAGGATGACTTGTACGTGATTTAGTAGTTGGGTGTGATGGTCCAGCAGGTATTGCCCCAACAAGAGGTATAGGGTGACCCCGAGGTCATGCGTGAGTTGTCGTACTAGATTAGGCCCAGGGTAGAGAGGTGACCCTAATCCAATAGTAGAGCCTCCGTTAGCTCCTATTCCTCCACAGTCGGTGGGGATAGGACCAACCCAAACACCACTCTGGGTAGCTATGTCACTAGAATTGCAGATGGCTACCACTCTGTTATTGGCCATGGCCATGCTAGGGGTTATGCAGTAGGCCCAATATCCAGCTATGCCAATGTCGCAGGTTAAGTTGACAGTAGTGGTTCCCCTGGTTGAGGTGCCACTACCACCTGTCACTTCTCAGTTTGTTACTGCACCAATACCACTAGAGGATGCTTGAAGTATTTTTGAGACATACTTCTCTAAGGCCTTTCTGGGGTTGTAGGGGGGATGCCCATCAGTTTTTGACTACCTTTAGAAAGAGGTTGTATACGTTGCTATTAGTGTCATCTAGAGAAGAATACATTACCGCATATCAGCTTGGTGGACCATCTAGGCAGTAATGGTGTTTGTATATGAAGTGTAGACCAGTTTGGTCACTTTTCGTGCTTTTGACTAAGTTTTCAGAGGCTTCCTTGGTGAGATTTATACGAAGGAGCGTCGCATATCGACTCCAAGATTATTTTACTAGGTTTGAGTAGGTCTCCATGACCGTAGGGAAATATGAGGCTAAATTTCATGAGCTCTCCAAGAATGATATCATGATTCTACCTTCAAAGCAGAAGAGAGTTTGTTGCTTTGTCCATTGTTTGAGGTTACAATTATGGATTGAGACTGAGTCCATGGTTTTATCAAATTGATCTCCGTCAGAAGTTTTGACATCTCTATTGAGTTTGGAATGTCAATTTTGGTGGGTAGCATAGTTCGTTTGCATGCACAGGTTTCCGAACGAATCCCGAGAACTCCACCACCAATCCCCTCGGCGTCAACCAAAGCTACCCTTAAATACCCTTAGCAGCGCTCCAGTTTTACCTTAATGCAGCTAACTATCTTATCCCACTTACTTCATTCTTCCCCATAACTCCGCCATTCTAACATCGCTGTCAACTTCTCTTCAATTTCACGAGAGAGGGACATTGCCACCCCAACCCACCCCCATTTACTCCTAGGTCGAACATATAACTATTTTTTCCTCGTCTCTTGCTTAATCTCCAAGCTTATCACCAAAAGCTTATGCTGAGTAGTAAGATTCTCACTTTGAATAATTTTGCAATCCATACAAAGGCCTCTATCTTCTTTCCTCATAAACAAGTAATCTATCTGAGTTTTAGCCACCGTGTTATGAAAGGTAATCAAGTGATTATCCTTCTTCAGAAAGCACGATATCGTCAGCTATCACAAAATCAAAATCTCTTGAAAATCTAAGAGTGAGGTTCTACCATAGTTTCTAAACCTCAAAACCAATGCCGCCATGCATATCGTCAGAACCACTAAGAGTTTCCCCATTGTGTCTATTGAAATCTCTGCCAATGAGAACCTTCTCGGTGATTAGAATACCCCCCAAAATCGCATCCAATTCCTCCCAAAAATGCATCTTGGCCTCCTCGTCTAAGCCTCAATGTGGAGCATATGCAGTAACCATATTCAAAGTTATCCACTCAACGATTAGCTTGATCATCAACAATCCATCGTTAACCCTCCGAACATCTACTAGAATGCCTACACCATTCTTGTTCCCCGAACTTCTTGAGTACCAAAATTTGAGACCATCCACATCCCAAGCCTTGGATCCTACCCATCTATTTTGTTGAATGCAAACTATATTAATCTTCCTCTTCATAAGGATCTTCAATAACTCAATGGACTTTACGAACAAAGTCCCTTTGTTCCAAGACCCTACTCTCAACCTTTAAACCCCATTAATCCCATACCTACCCTCGCCCTCATCCCCAATTGAAGACAAAACCCTAGTTTATCATCTCTTACCACGACCACTAAAGCTAAAGTAAGTTAAATGACAAGTAGAAAACACAATGAACTAGCTAATAGACTATGATAAAACTAACACATACAGTACCTATACTATACTATGGAACGAAATCAAGGGAAGCATCTAAAATTCATAGGCTTTCAAGAATAAAAATTGCAATTAAATTCTGAAAGCAGTATAGATAGGTGAAGATATAGAGTCGCTACTATATACTACAAAGAGCAAGAGTACAAGAAGATCGAGAAAGACCTGGCAGTGTCATGAGGTTTAAAGATATCAAGAAACTTGAATTTGGATGTCGTCGGAATCGTTGGATGTCACTGAAAGTCCATGGAAGTCATTAGAAATGAATAGAAATCACCGTAAATGGCTACAGGTTTCCTGATCTAGTCTTTACTAGAGTTGTTGGATGTTGTCGAAAGTCCTTGGAATTCACCAGAAATGGATGGAGGTCTCTGAAAATGGATTAAAGTGGCCCTATATGGTCTTTACTGGAGAGATCTGGTACGGATCTGGTACCCGACCATACGTTTTGGCAAGAATAGTACCGGCGATAATTGGATCTTGTCAGTGGTGAGAGAGGAGAAGTCAAAAAAGAAAGAGAAAGAGATTGAGAGATTGCCCGTAAGAAATAGTTGATGATGAAAAGGAAAGTTTCTGAATATTAACTATTAGGGTAATAAATAATTAAATCATTTCAATGAAAGCATAGGAAAAAAAATAAATCTTTGTGACAAAACTAGAGATAGTGCTAATGATAGAAGTAGTTTTATTAATTAACGTGAATCATAGAGTTATCACTAGAAACAGAGAAACCAAATTGAAATAACAATGGAAAATCTTCAATTCCTTCACCAATTCACTTCCCAATTCTCCAAAAAAAAAAATATTTACGAAAAAAGGCAGTAACCACCAACAAGCAATAAAGAATTTTGACGTAAGCACGTGTTTTAGCAAGTTATATGTAATAATATAATAAAAATATAATCTTAGTTTCTTGTGTCTTTCGTTATGACTGATACTTATACAAAAATTAAAATAATGAACATAGTTAGTTATAAGACTTGTCTAACTCTATCGCAATCTCTTAAGAAAAAATTGAAATAATTTTAAAATAAAAGTGTTGTTATTCAGCTACAATTAAATATGATTATATCGAAAGCAATGATATCTAGTGGATTGTAGAAGTAGTTTTATTAATTAACGTGAATCATAAAGTTATCACTAGAAACAGAGAAACCAAATTGAAATAACAATGGAAAATCTTCAATTCCTCACCAATTCACTTCCCAATTCTCCAAAAAAAAAATCTTTACGAAAAAAGGCAGTAACCACCAACAAGCGATAAAGAATTTTGACGTAAGCACGTGTTTTAGCAAGTTATATGTAATAATATAATAAAAATATAATCTTAGTTTCTTGTATCTTTCGTTATGACTGGTACTTATACAAAAATTAAAATAATGAACATAGTTAGTTATAAGACTTGTCTAACTCTATCGCAATTTCTTAAGAAAAAATTGAAATAATTTTAAAATAAAAGTGTTGTTATTCAGCTACAATTAAATATGATTATATCAAAAGCAATGATATCTAGTGGATTATACTCATCAAATCAGGTTATTAAATCTAGAAAAATGGTCAAAAGCACCCCTGAATTAGATGACATACTTTTAGATGAATACAAACGTTTTTTTTTAATCAATTTATAAGAATAACTACTCAATAGTCACAAATGGGATACAAAATATAATTATAATTTTTAAAAGTTGTTTTTGCATGCATTTGTTCATATGTTTATGTCACGACTCGTAATAAGTTCATGATGGTGCCTACCAATATCAAGTAGGAAAGCCAAAATCCAAGATTACTAGCGATAATTATAACAAAAAAATAACTAACACGAAAGAAATAACAAGATAAGAATGGGGCACACAACATAGATATATAGCAAATGGTATAAAATATACAACAAGGGCCCAAAATAGACTGAGAAAGATGAATATATGCATAAGCTAAACCTTGAAACTGGTGTCACCGGTACAAAAGCATCTAAAGTACAAAAATAGAGCTATATACAACAAGTTTGACCAACAATATATATATATATATATACACACACACACACACAACACAAAAAGATGGAAAACAACATGTCTCCAAACGCCAAAAGTTTACCATGATCCAAACACCAAGGTCCTTGAATGGTCAGGAATCAGCGAGGATGGTTTGTACTAGGTATTGCATCAGAAAAAGATGCAGAAGCGCAATATGAATATCAAAATATGGATACTTAGTATGCACCATAGGCCGACCGAGATCATAAAGATACTGCAAAATAAAACCAGCGAAGTCAGAAAATTGACCAACCAAAAAGACAAAAAATGAAGAATATAAAAATAAAATAAATATCATATATGTCTCAAAATAGATTTTTACTAGTGTGATTTTAAGGTGTCATAAATTTGTATATTAAATAATTGAGGGCTATGAATATGAAAAGGAAGTTATGGATATTACTAATATTAATTAAGAGTAGAATTTATGTGATTTATTAGAGTCCATCATCAACTAGAATTGTAGCTTATTCATTGTAACAAAAGGATTACTCTTCCTTTAGAATACATAGTAAATAAGGATTCTTATATTAATCATAAACATGTACAAAGTCTATAAATAAAGCGTACAAACAGCAGAACAATAATATCTGCTCATATTTTCTCAAACTCCTCTTGTTCTTAATCTTATTATGGTATCAGATTTGCCCATCGGTCCTATGGCCACTTCTCAAAATTCTGGAAATCTGTTGTCACTTGCAAAACAACCCACTGCTTCCTCCATTATTCAACTACCAAACCTTTCTCTCAAACTTGATAGAAATAATTATTCTCTTTGGAAAGAAAACACCTTGGACAT